>VZTO01019921.1:3450-35786 GCA_013400615.1 Syrrhaptes paradoxus | reverse complement strand
TTTGGTTTATTTTTTTTTTCTTTGCTGTCAAAAACTCCCTGAACATCCATTAGTTTCATTTGCTACACAGACAATGAATTAATTCCCTATTTTTTTCCTGTCATTGTGCTCACTGCAGATTTAATTAACAATAAGTAATCTCTCTGTGTTTTTGCTGGCTGTTGCTTCCAGTTTTTATTATTATTATTATTATTATTATTATTATTATTATTATTATTATTATTATTCTCCACCCCCTAAACCCTTTACTGGGTCCCAAAAGGACCTTTGGGAGTGACAGACCTTCACCTCTGCTTCCCTATCCCTTGGGAAAAAGCTGTAAATTGGGGAGTGGGACACTGGAGTGGGATCAATAGTCCCTGCACCTCCTGACCGGAGACTCTAAAGAGCATCGGTGCCAAACGCATCCCTCCGTTAGTTAACAGCTACTCCCATAAGCGCTGCCTCACAAGAAAACTATATAACTGCCAGGATGATTTATGGGTTTCTATTGCTAAGCTCCCAGACAGATAATTTTTCACTGTCCACTTTTCTGCAGTATTGCGTAAAATAGAATTAAAATTTAGAAATCGGTTAGAGCCTTTCACTTGGGGAAATGACTTCTTTGGGGAAATGACTTCTTTTGGGGAAGTGGACAGCAAGGGTGCTCTGGAGCACGTGGAGCCTGCGGTGGGTGTTGGGGCTGGTGGGTTTTTGGGTGCTGTACCCTATGTGTCCGGCTCTTGCTGGGGCTCAGATGTCACAGGGAGCTGCTGAAGTGGGGACGTTCGTCCTGTGATTAAACTGGGAAGCTGCCAGAGGGTCTGGGAAGAGGAGATGCTGGAGGTTTAGGTGTGGGTGGAACAGCTTTTTTAGCAGGAAGGATTTCACGGAAGGGTGCTGGTACAATCCTGGGTTGGCAGGAGTCTGGCATGTGATATTGTAAGCAGAAAGTTGGGGATGTGACGGGGGAAAGCCCACGTTTCAAACATGAACAATTAAAGGGAACTTCTTGGGTCATCCTGCTCTGTGTGTGCTAAATGTGAACCTGTGATTTCTCTGTCCTTCTGTCCTGACTGTCCTCTGCTGCCAAACTGGGAGCTTCAGAGACAAAAAGGCACAAACTGAGTGGCCTGGACACATTTAATAAACACCTAGCTGTTAACGCAAGAGCCGATGTTGGCACAATTTGGCTCCTTCAGGCTGGCAGCTGGGGATGCACCAGGTCCACTCTTGACGATTCTCAGCACCTTTGGAGACCTGGAAGCATCCGTAGCTGCTTCTCACCCTCTTGGCTGTTGCCAGGTGGGATTATATTGTGTTTACAAAACTCAAAGCATCGTTTTCTACATCTCTAAGATACTTCTGTGTGGTGGGTGATTGCAACAGCTCATGCCCATGGTGGATCAGTGTTGCACCATTCAGAGTGCACTGCAACCCCTCCTGTGCAATATTTTGCAGGTAAGGGAGAGAGGGAGGATGCCTTTTATTTATGAGAAGCAAATATTTGTTGCTGTTCCATTTTTTTTTGTGATAAAGCTGCAGAGCATCCACCAATAGCAGGAGCCGGTTGATGGCTGATCTGGAATGAAGCGCTGAGATTTTTTCCCAGTGGGAACTTTTTTAGCATGTCAAGTGGTGAAACTTCATCTTCTGTGGTTTTGCTCCTACTCTGGTTTCTGAGCTTTTATTATAACAGAGCACTGACTCTTCTGAATATTTGATTAATGAAAATTGGCCTTTTGCATGGGTGCACAGTGCAATATTTTACATTTTGTATTAGGCGCTGTAGTGAGCCCAGCAATTCTGCAGAGGTGGAGATTACGCAGCACAATGATAAAGCATGAAAGGTGATGTGAAGTTCACAAGAAAGGAAGGAAGAATAAAAAAAAGGAAACCATAGACAAATATGTCTGGGTTTTACAGCTCCTTGATACAGCAGCCGCATTGCAATTCTGAAGTGCAGCAGAAGCACTGAAACTGAATGAGACAAATTTGCCCTCAGGACAAAACTCCAGTTTATTTACATTTGTAGGAGCACGTGGTGATCTAGAGATAAAAAGCCCCTGGAGAGTTGCGGGCGCTGCTGCATTGGGCGAGCAGAAAGTTCCCGATGCCGGCAGCAGCGGCTGGCATGGATGGATATCCTTTTGCTATCCTTCTCCCTCCTTAGAAAGCAAGAAACGCCTGGCTTAGATAAAATAAGTGTATAAATCACCGCAAATGTGTGTAATATTTATGGTGCTAATTTGTAACGTTGGATTTATCTCCCGCCTGGTGCAAGAGAGCGAGTTTTTTCTGATGCCCTCAATGGCTCCTGCTTCCCAGTTTATATCACTTGTTGTCATTTTTTATATCACTTGGAAAGCTGTGTGTGAAAGGGGAATTTGTACCAACACGTTAGAGTGCAGTTAAAAATAACTTTGGTGGTTGTCCAGGTTTCTCCCGTTTGCTGGAGGAACAGAGGGCTTTCTCTCAGAGGACTGGTTAATTGGGACTCTGGCTGACGGTATAAGATTATTTCAAGATTTAAAATGAGTGCTGTGAAGGACTCGGCAAGGCAGAAGATGAAGCAGGATAAAATGTAATCCTGAATTTTGAAACTCCGCCCAGTTTCTAAACTGGGCTCTTCCTAGGAAGAGCTTGGTAAAATAAATAACCTTCCCAAAAAAGACTTTTTCCTTTGTGATTTGGAAAAATGTCATCAAAACTCCCCCGATTTGTTTTTTTCACCTTTGTGAGAATTTGTGGTGCGGGTTTTCTCCGAAGCACAACACCGACCAGTTCTGCTGGTGCAAGCACTGGTGGGCACGGGGCAAGGCTGGAGGGCTGGGGTTGAAGCAAAGCCGTCCCACCTGCAGTACTTGTGCTGCAATTTTTAGACAACTGTGAGCGCGCTTTGATTTTTAAATACCTCTGGACAAATTAACATCTGAAACCTGAGCTACGTGCAGACCTTGTTCTTTGAGATAATGTTCCTGAGGCCAGCAAGACAGCACAGCTACCAAGGCAGCAGGTTAAACCGTTCTACCTTGAACCCGTGTATGAATTATTCAAAGCTTTCTCATCACTATTCATCCATATAACCTCGCTTGTCACTCATCAAAGGTTACATTTTCCATCTATACCCAATTCTTCTTCTCCCTGTCTAGACCTCCCAAACTCTTGTATTTTTTAATAAGCGCTGAATTACAAGGGCACAACTGATGGTGCCTCTTCCCCGCTCTAACTTCTGCCAGTGCTGGAGCTTATAATTTCTATCCAGCCCTCCTCAATGCCAAGCCAACGGCAACACAAGCTTTTGCAGTTAAGCAAACCCATGAAGAACATGGTCAACCAGTTGGCTGGTGAATGCTTGATTTTTTTTTTTCCAAGGTTATCCTCTGCGGCAGATCCCGTTGGAAATAAAACAGTGCAGATGGAGTGCTCTGGTCCCATCAGGTCTGGAGAGAGAAATAACCTGGAGGAAGCAGCAAGAGACAGGCTGGTGGGAAGGGATTGAAGCAGGAGGTGACCTGCGGAGGTAGGGACAGATGGAGCATGCAGGTGCTCAGCTGCTGAGGGCTTGGCGAGGAGCTGGGAAGACTTGAGACTGTTTTACTGAGAGGTTGCAAGTATTCAGAAATAGCAGATTTTATTAGGCTGGGTTTTTTCTTCATTATTTGGAAGCTGTGTGTCTATGTGTATCCTATTGGATGAGAGCCATTGGGTGATGAAAAGGAGCCACTGGGGTCAGTGGGTGCTTCCCACAGCTCCAGCTTGGCTTTTGCCACTGTTGATAGTGACGGATGGAACCTGATTTCTTTGCTCTTAGTCTGGGTGTTGCATTCCTTTAAAAAACCTGCAGTGTTCAGGAAGAAGGGATTTCTGCTCAACTGCTCCCTAGAGACTTCCCAAGGTCCCTGATGAGGTGGAGAAGGTGGCAGGGAAGGGAGAGTTTTCCAAGGAGGAGCCATGGGATGATGCAGGGAGCCGGCCATGGGGAGAGGGAAGGAATCTGTGCAGGAGGAGCAACAGGTTTCATTATGTCCTGTGTTCTTGATTGTACCTTGAACATTCACCGTACGAATGCGTCTGGACACAGGAGTGGGTTACGAACAGGCATGGTACCCTGGGCAGCTGAAATGGGACTTTCCGTGGGTTTTCCTGGGAAGGCTGGTGGCCTTTGGTGGCCCCACAAAATGCCTTCAGGAAAGGGAGGACTAAGAAAAGCACGTTCAGACTCCTGTCTGCTAGTCTGCCTCCACTTCCCTAGCAGCTTTTGAACTGGTTTCAAGTCCAGCATGGCAGGGAATGTGAGGGCTTAAAATTCCCAGGAAAATTTTGTCCAAAATAACAGTTGGCTGGAACAGAGACACCTAACGAACATCAGAAAATCCACACAGAAAAGTGCCACAGACAATCAGGCATCATACTTTTTTTTTTTTCTGAAGCACATTTTCTGTGCTGGTCCTAGGAGGTGAACACTTGTGCAGATGTTTTGCCCGGGGACTGTGCCATTAGCACATCTGGGAGCGTGTTGGGCAGAGGGAAGCCTTGCTAAGCCAGGTTGGGCTGTGCCCTGGTGTTGCAGAGGTAGAGGGCTGCATGCAGTAGGAAGCTTTTGGCAGCTGCAGGCACCTGGAGAAAATCCTCCTGTCGCCTACGAAGTTATGAAGTGACAAAACCAACATTCTCCATCCACACTATTTCCTTCAGTACGGGTAAAATTCATTTTGAATCTAGATTGAATGTAAGTAGTGCATTGAGGTTAATTATAAAATGAAAACATTTTAGGAAATAATGAATTTACACGTGATAACTACAACTTGTTTAAAGGTGACCGGGTAAGGACTGCTTAAAAATCTATTAAAGATCTTGCATCTGCAGGACTGATGGAATTGTTTGCTCGTTCGGTAGCGGGCTTCTCTGAGTTATTCAGTTTGATTCTTGGGTAAAAGGAGGTGGACGGGGCCTTTTCAATTACTTTTGGTTTACCTTTTCGTTTCGCTTTTAAGGTAATGTGAACTGATGATTCAACCTTAACTGCAATGGTGACACTGATTTTTTTTTTTTTTGTTTGGACATTGTGGGTGTATAATAAGAAATCTGCTCTGCTGCAGGTGTTGCTTTGTGTAACGTGTTGCTTGCTTCAACATGTCTATGCTTTATGTCCTGTCCAAAGCACAGCAGACCTACACAGATCTGCCTCTTCTCCAAGGTGGGTCGTTCCTGCAGCCAGAATCGTCAGGTTTCTGGCATGGGAGTCCCATATCTGGTTGTTTCCTCTGCATTGAATCTGGACCCGTTCTTCTGTTCATTAAAAACTTCAGCAGAGCTCTTACTGGTGGAGTGAAGAGCTGGGGCTGGGCTGGAGGGGGGTGTCAGTCCTGTTTGACTTCAGGACCAGCAGCTCTATAGGAGAGAGTGGAGAAAGCGGCTGTTGGACACGGGGTGCCTGAACTGGTGATTGCTGGGACTGGTTCCAAGATGTGGATGCTCTTGTGGTGTTAGGGGAATTCCAGAGAACTGGGACTTGAAGAGGTTAATATTCCTATTGCCATCTACTGCTTAGCTGCACTGTCTCCCTGCCAGCCCATTGTCTCCCTGCCAGCCCACGGTATTTTTTCTCTCCCTCCACCACTGTGAAAGTGGATGGAGAGGAGGAGGCAGGGACCAGCTGAAACTTGGCCACTGCTGCTCCCATTGTAAGATGTTCGAACCCACGACGTCCAACCAAATTCCAATTTTTTCCCGAATCAGCTATTATCCTTGCTTCTCTGGCTGAATGAACCGACAAAATTTTATTAAATTAGCCGTTTGTTATGTCTCTTGTACACCTTGGAAAGCAATTTCAGAGACTAATGACTACAAGGCCCATCACAATAGCCGGTGTGAACTGTCCCTGCTGCAGCCGGTTGTGCTGAGGACAGTGTCACCAGCGCTGGCATTGAGCTGGCAGCGATGACAGAGCATTGGTGACACACAGCGTCCACCCTTCAGGCGGAAAGGACCTGAACCCAGGTCACACATCAGAGGGGAGATGTCCCTTTGTGTAAGACCAGATCCTGAAAGAGGTGATATTGTTTTCCTCCCTCTCGCACGGCAGCATGGTGTCACTGGGCCAGTTGCCATTTGGAAAAGGGTCAGGAGATGGATGTGTGACTTCTTCCAACCTCCCAGACTGCATCCACCAGAAAGATAAAACAGCTGGGGTTCAAGGAAAGTGTTACCAGTCTCCTTCTGCTATGGTAGAAAGATGCTCTTGAAGAGAAGAAATTAGAGACTGAAAATAGAAAATAAAATTTCATAAAAACAATGTGTGGGAGGAAGGATGGCAAACCATGTGGTCAAGTTAGGAAATGTTTTCTTTCCTTGAGGGAAAGTGCATGCAGGTCTGGAGGAGATGGCAGCTCATAGGCAGCTTGTTGATATTGAACCTGGTCTGCTCTAGGCTGGACTTTGCTCCTCCCTGCTGCAGTGACCCCCTGTTGCTGCCCAGCTCTCCGGAGAGAGGTGGGATGGTGCAAGAGCTGCATGGCTACGACCCACTGCACCATGCCATTATCCTCCTCCCAGAAAGCCACCAGCTGTCGTCCTTCTTCCGTAGCACCCATGAATTGGCTTTTTTTTATTCCCAGGAGTCTCCAGAGATGGTAGCTCTAAAAATGATGCCTTGTCCTGGGACCCGCCTCTGCAAGCAGGTGGAGGTGGAGGTAGGAATTGCCCCCCCTCCAGAGGGTCCCTGGGTTCTACAGAGGCACCCCGATATTTACAGGGCACCTGGCAGCCTTTCTGTCAGGATCCTTTCTCTCAAATATGTGTTAGAGATTTTGAGCTTGGTGTGTGAGAAAGATTATAAAGCCTGTGCAATAAATCTGCTGGTATTAATTCAACGGCTCTCCTGTGCAAAGCCTTGTTACTGCTACCAGCACTGAACAAGCACAAAGCAAAGTCAAAGCACGGTGATTATTTTGGAACAACTCATGGGTGAGGAAGTCCACGCAGACAATGTCAGAGCCAAGCCATGTGAGATGTTACACCTGAAGACTGGGTTTCTTCCTCTGAGCTAAGGCAGAGGATGTCTACCGGTGCTTTAAGCAGCCTGGTGAGCTCTTTCCAACAGAGGACAGTGTTGCACAGTGACAACGGCTGCTTATTAATTGGGATTCGGAATCCAAACATTATCTCAGTTTCTGAAATTCTTGCCGTTGCAAGGTTTGACCCCAAACCTGTGTTGGGTTTCCTGGCATCTCTGCCCACTGCTGGGTCTTTGCCCTTTTGGACGAGTCCCATCAAATCTCACGGTATGAGAAGGAGGCAAACTGAAAAGAAGGTGTGTGTTAGAGGAGGTGATGCTGACAAACCGCTGCCAGTGACCGAGCCGGCATAGCTCCCTGCCTGTACCCGTGGGCAGGGCAGCAAAGCAGGTGAGCAGCTCAGGCTCAGTAACCATTGAGTTTTGAGGCTACCTGGGCTGGAGCCGTCGTGTTCCCTGCTAGCATGGGTCACAGTCCGCTCCTTTGGACCATCTGAGTAGTTTGCCTAACAAATTCTTTGTCAAAAAGACCTTGAGCACTGATGCATCCTGTTTTTTCTCTTGGGCATCTTGGCCAGTCTCTTCATCAAAGTCTCAGGTGTGTTATAGGCTGTGGGAAGTGTGTTTGCATCTTTGCTGGGGTGTGCTGTAGGCTTTCAGTGGCTTTTCCAATTCAAGCACCCCCTGCGAGGCTGTGTGTGATTGCCAAGGGTGGTGTTTGTACGGGAAGAGTCTGCTCCAGTTCTTGTTTCCATAGACTGGACTGAGGAGTTGATAAATTAACAGCAGATTGTAAATTTAGGGGCTAAGATCTGTGTTTGTGACTCTGTGACATAAACAGCAGCCTCTGTCCCTAGAGTTGGGGTTTCCCACCTTTCAGGTTAAATCTGCTGCCCGACTCACTCGAAGTGGGGTGTGCTGGATTTCCACCAGAAAGGAGATGGTTTTCCTGCTGGGAAGGGGATCTTGCAGCATCCACTCACCCCTAACCTGGATTTTTTTTTGCTCGTCCCTGCCATCAGTCCCTGCCAGCTCCCCGGGGATCCGCGTGGCACGGGATCACGTACCGTTTTCTTATCGTATTTCCTTACCAGAGTGTTTTTGGCGACAGTATCAGAAAACTGGGGAAAACCTTTTGACAAATTGGGCAAATAGATGCTGCCAATAAATGCCATCAACAACAAACCCTTTTTTTTATTGCATTGTGAGGCCACATTTTATTGGTGAATTAATAGGAACAACCAAACAATTTTAGTGGCTATCTGGGAACAGTATATTAGCAGCGGTATTAATAAGTGTGGAGTGACAGGAGACTTATAAGAGTGGGAAAATGAGACGGAGTATTTATCCCTTGTGCAAAATCTCTTTTATTATTAAGACATCGGGTTAACTAGGGATAGATTGAATACTTCAACTCTGTTTTTATTGGCTAATTAGTAGTGAGCGATCCCAACCCTGGGACAAGGACAGAAGCCTGAAAACGAAGGAAGTCATGAAAGGAGGGGAACAAAAAGAAAATAGGTCACAGGTTTGCTTTTTGGCCTTAAATTTTTTTTACATAATGAGCCACAATGTAAAAATTTGCTGGAGCACTGTCAAGTCTGTTACAAAAAAAAAAAAAAAAAAAAAAAATTTTTTTTATAAAANCATTGGTTGTGTAATGGTAAAGGTCTTCCTTAATTTTAGCTTCCCAGATAAAAGCACACCCCAAGAATAATAAATGTAAAACGTGATTTTCATAGAATTCGAATAAGATTTAAAAGCTGGGAGCTGAAGTTTGAAAGGCTCTGGGGAGCTGAAGCGTGGAGGAAGGGCGCACGGGATGCCAGCCTTTTGGGGGGTTTGCAATGTAAACCACGCTTCCTCAGGCTAATTGTGCAGAAAAAGAGCCTAGTGCTGCAGTTTTCTCTGCAAACCAGTGTGAGTGTGCAGCAGTACCAGCATTTACTGACTGTGGAGCCTGCTTATTTCTCCCATTTTTTATTATCAGCAAAACTTTAATTGCAGCTTACCTACCACCTTCTGCCTACGCTTACAACACGATAAATTTTCGGTCGCCCTGTGCAATCTGCATCTCAAACAGTGCAGTGCTCTGGTGAGGGATGTTATTGATTCTCTTGAAGAAATTATAATGGCATTTGTTCCAAGGAAAACAGGGACACAGGAGCATACATGCGTGCATGCCAGATATTAAAATGTTTTCTCTCTCCATCAGCTCTCACTTGCCTGTGCTTTATTGAGCAACACGGCTCCAGGTTAGAAAGCCAGTACAATTATTTTGCAGTGATTGATGGGGAGTCAGGAGGAGCAGGAATTTGGACTGAATTTGATTCTTGGCTTCTCCAAAAACAGAAGATTTTGTTTGGGGTTTTTTTTCCCCCCCCCAGGTTGTAGGACAACTTAAAACAGGTATGCAGGGAAAGATGATTTAATGATTTAAAAAGTAAATATGAAATTACTTTGTAGTGTTTATCTTTTTTTTTTTTTTTTTTCCTGTTTGAGTATCTGGAACAGCTGTGGCTGTGAACAGTAAGGAAAGGTGGAATCAATGTGTTTTTAGCTGTTGGGAAGGAAAAAAGTAGCCAGAAATTGAGTAAATGAAATACTTGAAAAATACTGTGTGTCAGATTACTGCTGGCTTGGAAATACAGAATTCATTAAAAGAGTCTGCAGGTGAAAATTTGCTCCTCATTTATAGTTTGTGTTAATCCATCATTAATATTCAATGAGTTAACGAATGCCATAACCGCTGCAGCATCTGGCTGACCTCGGACGAAGCTCCGTGTGCTCTAGCGTGCTTTGTGGAGGAGGCTTCCCAGATAATTTCATTTATTAAATGTACTGGTCACATTCTCATCTGATGTTAATTAAATTAAAGTGAAACCAGCAGAGCCATAGCGATGAACCTCCCGTGGCCATCGTCACGTGTTAGCCGATGCTCAGCCCTAAGGCGTGACCCAGCGGGTACAGTGCTGGCGTTCGGGAGCTTTTGTTACCGTGCAGGGACGAAACAGCTGAAATATTTCTAACAGGAGAAAAACTGAAGTGTGCAGGTGACGGGCGAAACGCAAGACCCGCGGCTTCGCTATTCTTAGCGCGGTGATGAGGAGATCAGTGGGAAGGGTGCTGGGATCCTCTCAATCACCGAGTGCTGATAGCAGCACCGTGGCTTTCTCCCAGCTCCAAAGGCAGGAGCGGGACCCTGCAGACGGGTGTCAGGGTGTAAAACCTGCGCGGCTGTGTGCCGGGGATCGCATCGCACCTCTCGAGCGTTCGCCCTAAGCGAGAAGAACGTGCCTGTTCTTTTACAGTGCCAGGGACTGGGTGTCGATAATGATGATTTATCGCTAGAGTTGAGCTGGAGGAATATTAAAAGGTTGTAATTGTTGGAGAACAAGGCTGGTTTTAAACCTGCTGCATCTTATTCTCCTCTGTAAGGAGGAGAGACCTTCCTGCTTTCTGAATCCCCTGTGTTTGTGTCCTGCTGGAATCTGTCCCAGAGCAACACCCTCCCACCTTATCAGCTAAGACAGCTCTGAAAACATTTAAAGGAAAAAAAGCTAGGAGGGAGAGGTGTTGATTTATTTTGCAAAAATCTCTCTGAAAATGGGGGTAGTGTTGGTACAGGTCAGACTGGCCTCTGCCAGCCCCTGTGAGCAGAGCATCACCATGGGCTGGGGGCTGCAGGAGGGGTGGTGTGATGCCAGTCGGGTTTTTCTGCTCTGTGCATGGATGTGCATCGCGTACGGGCTGCACCTNGATTTTTGTTTTTTTTTTTTTTTTTTTTTTTTTTTTTTTTTTTTTTTTAAATCTGAGATGTCATTCTTGGCTATGGCACTAGATGGTGTTTAACCAAGCAAGAACGAGGAGCTCAACCAGAATCCCAAACAGAAAGTCAGTGGGGTTGAATAAAGGAGAATTACGGTTCAGGTGTTACCCATGTGAATGAGCACTGCATCCTTGACTCCAAATCTGTTTGAAAAATTCAGGTTTCAGTACCCCTTTTATTTTGAAAATCGATAGCACTGACATGTAACCTGCTTTAAAAAAAAAAAAAAAAGAGAGAGAAAGTTTAGATTCCAACTCAGCCCTGTCTTCAGCCCTTATATAATCAATAATAACAAAGAAATAAATCTAACAATAAACCTGATGGATTCTGAGAAAATGAAAAATATCATGCCTGGTTCCCTTGAGGAATTTCAATTTATACTCACTCTTAAAGAGGAGGAAGATGTTTCTCAAAATGAATTACGCTGTCCTTGTCTGAAAGGTTCTCTTCAATGTGCGTGGTATATATGTGTGAGCATAAACCCCGCTATAAACAAGTGCCAGGTGGAGTGCAATTACACCAGCACGGCTTTCCAGGGCAGTTTCTTATTTTCTAGGTGAGATCGAAATTGGGTGATGTGCCTTTATAGCAATAAAAGGACATATGAGGCCACCAGATGAGGAGGCTTGGAAAAAAACAGAGCAAAATAATAAGAAAAGAAAAACCCATAACAACAACAACAAAAAAACCCAAAAACAAACAAACAAAAATGGAAAGCAAAAACCCCCGTGTGAACAGTCCCCAAAGTGCTTCAGGACACTTGGGCAAACCGAGGGGAGTTAGCTTACTGTGCCTTGTGTACTCGCTTGGTGTATGTAGAATCTAAAAATAACTGCCACAAGGTCTTATCTAGGAAAACCATTTACAAAATTCATACAAGGAGTGTTTAGTTTGGCAAGGCAAGTGTTTTCCTGTGTGCCGATGCTGTTTAATACCTTGTGTTACAGCGTGAGCCCCAAACCACTGGGGGTTTGCTCCATCTCCAACTAAGTTCTGAAGCACTGATAAACAAACCGTGCACCATGCTAATAAAAGGGTAGAAACAAACAGAACCATCCTCCTCAGCTCCATCTCAGACCTAAAATACATTTACAGTGATGGAATTAGCAGCTCCGTTATTTTCATTTGGGTGTAACATCACTAAATGTTTTCTAAACCCAGCATGCAAGGACACACGTACAGCCGAGATCAGCCATCCCAGTGCCTAGAAGCAGCACAATTTACCCCCATCACTGTCACAGAGAAGTGCTTTCAGCACTAGAGGCATTCCATTTTCCTTGTCATACTGCGAAACAACAGAAAATAGCTGAAACCAGCAATATTTAAAAAAAAAAGAAATTGGACACCATCAACAGCAGCGAAGCCCTGGAAGTTGCAGGCTGTGGTGTGGAGCTGTGGGGCCACCACCCCTTTTGTCTTTGGGACGTCTGCTCTGGATGTGCCACCAAGACAGTGACCAACAGCTGCTGCAGCCTGATGGGTGCCAGGTGTCCAGGGCAGGTTGGGTAATCCCAAACCCTTTTCCCGTAAACAGCAAATGCTGGTGGCCATGGGTGGGAGGTGGCTGGGCTCTACACTCAGCCAGCCGGGGTGGCTCAGGTCAGGCACCCAGCATCACTATCCCTTCTAGCCTCCCTTCTTTCACCCGCCTGCTCGCTTTGTCCCCCGTCCTCGCGGAGGGATGCTGTGTCCTATCCCTGCTCCCCAGGCTGGGGGCTGCCTTGTCGCCTCTTGGGCTGGGGCGAGAGCAAGNAAGATGTTACTAATCTCTCACACCAACATAAATAATGAAATGCCAGGATCACCGCATGGGATCAGACCCTCTGTCTGGGCGTCGGAGGGTTTTTCCAAGAGCCTAACTCCTCCTGTGCTGATGCAAACCAAATCTCAGCTTCAAAAGACCCTCTGTTTAATCAACTGATTCCTTTTTTTTTAAAATTTCTGATTGTTTTACACATTTATGTGTGTTGTTTTGCGTCACTTCTATCAGGCCAGCGTTTCTCTCCCTACAGCTGTGACAATCAAGCGATGTATGAAATATATAATGCTCTTTGATTAATATTAAATGTGGAGAACAAATATATTTCTCTTGGTTGTTTGCGATGCTGGGACTTATGACAAGCTGTTGGGGACACGTGGGGTGTCCCTGCTTTCCAAGCCTCATTAGGATTGAGCAAAACTTGGACATCTTTTTTTTTTTTGTTGCATTCGTAATATTTTGGATATTTCTTGGTTCTTTATTGTTTTAGAGTAAGTTTGCATTTGCTGCTTTTAGTTTACTTTTAAAAAGCAACAGTTTATGGTTATTGAGGCTCCATCCACCATTGCGCTGTCCTTCCTGACGCAGCAGAAAAAAAACCTCTTTATGCTTTGGAAATCAAGGTTTGCTTTCTATCCAGTAACATATTAGGATAAATTTTCCTCAAAATAGTAAACAGGCATCTATAACAGCTCTGCTTTATTGCATTTTAGATTAATTTCATATTTTTTGGGGATGACAAATGTTAGGAGGAAAAAGGCATTTTTGTGAATGAAAGATATATTGAGTATATATGAAAAGAAATGGGACGCTTGTGCAAGGTTCTGCAAATCTGTTACATTCTGGCCAGAAATAGCTTCCTCCTGCTTACAAATTGCTTTGAACACAACCAGGGGTATTACCACCAGTCACTGCAGATTTCTGTTGTGTCTCTTCTGTCTTTCACAGCTTTTCTCGGCATTTCGTGTCCAACTGTTTGCTCAGTGAGATAAGGAAAGTGCCATAGCTGTGAGTAAGTATTCCAGACGTTGAGGAATTGTTGAAGAAGGACACCATGGGGGATTCGGGAACAGAGCACGCTTCTGCTAGCATTGACCGGGGTCGGAGGTTATCAGAGAGGAAAGAGAGGACACTTGACAGCGATAAGTACTAATGCTTTCAATAGGGTTTGACCTTCGAGTCAGTGATGTTGCCTGTGAGGAATCAATAGTGTCTCTCCGAGGTGGGACTGACTTTGGAGATGTTTGTTTGACGTTTGGTCCATGCCCTTGGCCAAGGCAGGCAGGTGGGTCTGTGAATCGCTGGCTTCTGCTTCTATTAACCTGTGTCAGCAATTAAAAACCAACAAAACAAAAAATTGAGATAAAACATGGATATGTCAGAGGGACTGGGGGAGAGAAGACCTCCCCATGCTGCAGGAAACAGCTGAAGGCAAAGACTGAAAGCCTGATGGCTCCCACCCATCATTTCATCTAACACCCACTGTTGGACACCAAATTGGTGGAGCTTTCCCCACGGCTTCCTAAGGTGAGCGGTGTTATCCGTTACAGCCAGTCTGCTCTTGTTGCTGTTCACCTTCAGAAGTAATTTGTAAATAAAGAGCATTCTCTTTGTCTGTGATAGAATTACGCAGAGAAATTGGTGCTCAGCTCCTTCCCTTTGCTGTAGCCTCCCGCAAATTTCTCTGCGAAGTCTTCCCACTGGATGGCTTCTCCAGAGGCTTAAAATGAATCACAGAACAAAATAAAACCTGACCTTATGCTGTATGTATTTTTTATGACTAGAGCTTATCTTATCGGGTGCAGTTGCCTACATTGTGCTGGAAAGAAATTTCTGGCTGATGTTTCCTAGCAGAAAGGAAGAGGTGGTGGTTCTTCCAGGCTTGACGATACCGTCAACCTTGGACATGTGTTTCACCCAAACGTGACCTTGCTGAAGAATAAAGTCATTTCTGAGCTGTGTTTTAAGCACAGCCTAGCAGAAGCCCCATCGCTCGGCGGCAGTTGAGTGCGGAGGGAAGGAAGGGTGTTGTGCCGGGGCTGGCGGTGCCGCTTGGCGTTGACGGTAATTGGGTCGGGCAGATGTCTCCGACAGCTGCGGCTAATGGGTTGCTGCTCTGGGCAGGGACTAGACCTCGAAGCTCTTTCTGCTCCACAGCAAATGTGTGGGCCTGAGTGCATGGAAAAATAAAACCTGTTCTGTGTTTAGCATTATTAAATTCTGCCCTCACTATTAAATCAACAAATTGTCGGTGTTTTACAGTTGCACTTTGCCGCCTAAGGTTGGGGGTTTTTTTTGTTGTTTTGTTTGTTTTTCTGTTTTATTTGGTTGAAACAGCTATTTAAATTATTGATAGGATCTTAAAACTGAGCTAATTCACTTCCATTTATCCGATAGACAAAACTATTTATAATTAACGGAGAAGCAGAGGTCACTTCGGTGGATAATAGCTGCCAAGCCAAATGAATAGCAATTAGGTATTTTTTTTATGCTAAGCTAAAAATTATGCAAGGGCTACCTTCCGAAAAGCCTTGAAATGATTAGCAAGAGATTCAGGTGGTAGGCTCAGGGGAAGGAAGAAAGAAATCCGGGGGGGGGGGTGTCTCAAAACCGTGCGCTTATTTATCTGGCGAGACTAGCTGTGTTGGCATTAGGGAACAAATGATCTTTTAAAATAAACCTTATCTTTAAATCATAGTGACAGCAGAAGCTATTGTAAGAACATGACCATACATAATTGAAAAGGACAAAGGGTGAGGGTTTTACATAAAAATAATAGGATTGGAGCGGTGGCTTGCTTCCTCTGTCAGAATTTGCCTGGGCAGCTTGAGGGCAGTCGGTGTGCTCAGCTCAGGTGGAGACTGCTGTTATCAGTTACACAACCTTTTGTTTTTCCTTAACATTAAGATGGGGTGAAAAAAATGTCCCTAAAATGTCCCCACCACCTTGCTCTAGGTTCCTCTGGGGCTGGCATGCTATTTGAGGAAGCAAGACATGAAGGAACGGCTTTGTTCACGCGCTGCCTGGGTAATGCGCTTTTGTTTGCACAGAGTATTTTATGACTGTGAAACAATGAATGGTTAAAAGGGAAAAAAAAATTAATGTAGGCTACAATGCAGAGTTATTGCACCAAAGCTGAAACAAGTGTAAAAAGTAGCAACAATTGCATAATGGAACAATAAAAAAGTCTCCTTACCTTTGCTTGCAGGACATAATACCAGTTCACAACACAATATAATTAGATTGCCACATCACCCCTTGTAAAACTAGAAAGAAAAGAAATGTAGGGGTGCATTAAAACTCCTTTCATTTTCTAATGCCTTTAGAGAACTATCGGACATAGAGGACTTGCTCTGGCAAAAAGCTCTAGTGAGCTATTAGGTTTTTAACTATTTTATAGGGTTTTTTTTATTGTTGCCAGCTCTAGTTTTTCAGTGCAATGACTTTGTCCTCTCTCCCCCTTCCAGCCTGTCGCACATTTATCAATCTTACAGATAACATTCACTATAAAGATAAGTCCGGGCTCTTCTGAAGCACTGTGTCCTGCTGACATATCCTTTCTTCCCCCTGCTTTTTTTTAGGGAGTCTCACATGACTTCTTTTATCTGATGATCTTCTGATCCAAATTTCTCGTGTCAGCTCCAGATCCCACAGACAACAGGAATAAAAACTCTGGGATGCAAGATGTGGGCATCATCACCTCTGGGCCAGGTTTAAGTGGAACGAAGCCAAGGAGAGCAGAGACTCTTCAGGGTCAGCAGTTGACCCTTTCGAAACAGTTAACCATCAGAAAACCCCTCTCTCTCGTTTCCCATTAATTATGTAATTTTTTTTTACTCTTCATTAAGACTGCAAGGGTAAAATGTAAGGAGGGACTGAACGTTGAAAAGCAACTTTATTCTCCCAGTGACGCTGATGAAATTTACTTCTAGAAGAAGACAGCTCTTGCCAAGGACAAATGGATGCAAAAATCACTGCGTCACCGTGGGTTGATTAGAATTGAGCCTTTTCAAAGAAAAACAATATTACTTATTAGTGGACCTGCCAAATTTTGCCTTGACTCAAATTTTTTAAAATCTGTGGAAATGTCAGAGCCGCTATGAGCGGGCACAGCTGACAATGATAAGTTGTATCTCTAACCAGGACTTTTAAAATGATGCGCGGGGAGAGCAGTTGAAAGAAAACTTGCAAAGTGATATGGGCAAGAAAAATGTTCCCGATTAATGCGGTGGGGAAAAAAGAAAGTTGAAACTTCCTTGTGTTTACTCTTTTCAAGGTGGTGGGAGATGCAGGTTTGGCTGGGAGTTTGGGATTGAAATAGTGTGCTCCCAAGCAGATGGGATGGTGACCTGGTTGGTGGGTGTGTCTCCGTGTGTCCTGGATCACCTCTTTCACCTGTTTCATGTTTAAATGGCTGTGACTGGTCCAAGAGCAGTGTTCTTGGATCCATGAGAAGAAAGTCATACTGCTGCAGAAAGACCAGGACAAACGTGTCCGGTTTCTTCCCTGTCCAGCCATCCCTCCTGAGAGCTGGTCCTTGGGAGCTGAGATGGGTTTCCTTCCAAGCCACTCCAGCTGGTTCTGAAGCTGGACTGTCGTGTCTGCTGGCCGCCCAGAAATGTTTCCAGGATTTTTTTCTTGCTCTTAACAACAAAGTTCCCAGCATTGGTTTGGCACTAACAGAGACCTCAGCTGAGCATTTCAGTTTAGATCTGCATTTTGAAGTGCAGATCAAGAGGAATGTGCTCTTAGCTCCCTGGGTTGAATTTCCTACCTGAGCTAGGGGGCTTTGGGCAGGTTAAGGATGCTGAGCTGACAGAAAAAGGCTGGACCACACAGTTCCAGAGACAAAACGCTTCCCGCTGGCCTGGGCTGACACGATCTGTATATTATATTAAATTAAATTCAATACTACAAATATCTGACAAGACAGTGTGAGGCACCTCTATTAGACTTAAGCTTATGCAAGTACACATGTATGAGTGTACGTGTATGTATATGCCACAGTTTTCACATATTTCTGTGTGTAATATATGTGTTGTTCAATTATCACTGCTATTGTTAAATTTTATTCAACCCATTGTGTTGACTCTTGCTGCCTGCAGTGCAGCAACTGAGCAGCGTATTTGTAAGTATATAGAAGATAACAAGAAGAAAAAATAATTAACAAGAAGTCATGTCAAGCCTGTTCAGTTCTCATTTACAACAGCAACAAACCTTGTAGGTAGTGTGCCAGCTTCACGTAGCATTACCATAAGCAAACATTTGCAGGGTAAGCACAAACCCAGCTGGAAAATTGTCCTCCAGCACTAGAATATACCCTGCAAGCGTAGCTTGCTCTGCGCAGAGCAGAGTGGATGAGAAGAGGGCCAAGAGGACAGATTTTTGTGCACAAGAGACTGTTACGAGCAGCAACTGAACGATGTGGTCTTAGAGAATTTTGGTTGGAAGGGACCTTCCAGCTGAAAAGTCTTCACGTGGATAGGACTAGAAGGAATAGGCTTAAATGGAAATAAGGATAAATCAGGCTGGATAAGTAAGAAAAAAAATCCCCCAAAACCAACAAATCCAAACAAACAGCAAACCAGAAGAGCAAAAGCTGTTGGGTATCAAAAGGGTTTGCCCAGGAAGGTGGGAATTATCACTGGGGACAGGTGAAGACACTTGCTCTTTTCTTTCTGTAGGGAAATATAATTCCATCATCCAATGACAGGCTGGTGTCTTGCTCCATTTTTTCTCCCTTTACCCCTCCCTTAGTCTAGGGGAGGCCAACGAGGTCCCAGAGTGAAGGGGCAGCGTGGTGGGCAGGAGGTGTGGGAATTGGGCTACCTGCCCATGCGGTCCAGTCAGTGAAGGGATGCTTTGAGATGCAACCTAACGACCACATAAAATCCTGGGAATGGAGCCAGTATTTCTCCAGTGGCACTCGACACAAGAGGAAATACCAGAGAAAATCCAATGAAACTTTCAAAGTGAAATGTCTCTTAATTGTTCAGCAGTCACAGCCTCTCTCCATCCAACCCCCGAATAATGAGTTTACCTTCAGCCCTGTCTTTCGGAGGTAAAAATCTGAGCTTTCAAGCATGAGTGACAAAACTGTCAGTGCTTTCTGGATCAGTGTGAAAGGACATGCTGTTGCTGCATACGAGGAACTTACCCGAGTTCTGGGCAATTTTTCTTTCTAGTGATAATTTAGCAGTATAGGAAATTGTCTAAGGAGAGCAACCTGAAGAAGAGGCAGTAACATGTTAATTATTACAGTGCTTCTGCACTAAATCACTTAAGTTTACCCACAACATAAAGCCTAGTCCTCGAGCACTGCTGGGTGATCAGCTTCCAGAAACAACCAAAAATGACTTTTCTTATTTATGTTTGATGTTTCTTACTAATTTAAATGTCACAGCTCATATCTATGTCTCTGTTACCTCAAGGGTAGGCTACTCAAGTGTGAACTATAATAGAGCTGCAGCTCAAACAGACTTGAAAAGGTATTTCAATGCAGAATGCCTCTTTACATTTAAAATGATAGATTATTATTTATTATTTATATTGCAGTAATACCCAGCAGCTCTAGACATCTATTAGGAAGCCTTTATGGTCAGTGCAAAACGGACCATAAAGTAATGTCCCTACCCCCAATAGCTTTAATTTATAAGTAAATCCAGCCATGAATATATCGGCATGTCTTCACAGAAACCAGATCCATCTATGTTGCAGCGTTGGGGTATTAGTTTTCGGTTATAGAGCTGCCAATGGGCTGCCTACAGAAAAGGCTTCATCTTCCTCCTTCCACAGCTAAAATCACCTCGGGCATTGGGGTTTGGGGCTACTCAGGTAAATGAGACAAAGCAGATGATGTTTATGGTTTGGCTTTTAAATTGGTCTTATTTGGTGCAAATCACAACAGTTTGATAACAGCTAGGTCACCTTGCAAATGTCCTCAGAGACTTTTGGGACAGTATTGATGGAGGAGTATTGGGGTATTCTCTCTCTCTCCCTCTTTGTTTCCTGGAGCTGAAAGGTTACAAGACCACACCACGTGGAAATATTTTAGATCTATTTACCCAGAGAATTTTTTTTTCCTATGGCTGCCTACAGGCTGATTGGCTTTGACAGACAGCGCAGCCTCTGCCTCGTCCGATGAGAAAGGCCCCGTGCTAATAAGCTAATATTCTCGGTTGCACTCATAAATGATGCAGCGATCCTAACAGGCTTTGCAGCTGCTATCAAAGGTCCCTGATCCATACGTTTAAGCGCACTCATGCTGCAGGAATAGGGAATGCTGCTCTTGTCAAGGAGCAGGTACAGCTGTTAACGTGTTGTTGTCCTTTTCCATTCTTCTAGACATCTTTTGTTACATGAGCTGTGCTTAGCTTCTGTCCTGTGTCATGGAAGAAAAAGGCAATAGTGGAAAGACCTTGTATTTGGTTTGTCTTGCATGAGATGGCAATTTGATGTTGTGCTGGCAATACTTTGCGGTACCTGGTGGGTGGAAGGCAGGTTCTTTAATAAGGATGCTCACACGTCAGAGGATGGGGCACCCCAAATCTGGTGGTGGCGTGTGAGACAAGAGTTGGGCTGAGGTTCTGCAGACTTTGGGCTGAGACCCAAAATTCGTTTGTTTTTCTGAGACCTATATGTAGCTCTAAAACATGTGCTGGACAGACTTCTTTACGTGGAGAAACAAGAATTGCCATCCCTCCTTGTTAAACTTGCCAAGTGCTTGGTGGCACGGTCAGGCTGGTTGCCAGAGCACCCGGAGGCCCTTGCATTTTGTAAAATTCAGGCTTTCAAAAATGTTTTATTTTATGAACTTGTCATTGTCTCAAGCAAGCTGCATTGTCTGCTGCCTGAGCTGGGCTCTTGCTCCTCCTTTACTGTGTACTATTGTTTGTTTTTTCTGCTAAGAAAAAAGGCAGTTAATTAAAAACAATGTCTGAAAATGTTTATCTACCATGCATCTCTTCAATATGCAGAGGGATATCTTCTCCTGAAATTCCCTTTATTTCCTTTCCTTGGTACAAAGACGTTTCCCTGACGGTCTTGGCAAAAGGACAGCCCCACTAAAGCTGTCATGACCAACCCAGATGTTCACCCTGCCCCAAGTCAAGGCTTGTGAGTCCAGCTTCCCACTTGCTGTACTGGAAATCTGGGGAGACTGGAGTCCTTGTATGTATGTTTAACTTACACACCCAGTGATTCACACCCACGCTAACCATCACAGTCACACAAGATAAGCACAATATCTGCCTTTCCTCACTTTCTGCTGCCGAGATTATTTCCCTCCTGAGTCTTCTCTTTCTACCTTTAAAAAAAAATCCCCACCTCCTAACCTGGAGCCTTCTGTTTGGTGTGTTTTTCTATTGACAAAAGGATATATTTTCAGGCTGAATTGTTGCTTTGCTACGCTACTCCAAGAGCAGATCAAGGCACGGTTTGTTCCTCTGTTCCCTTTCTGCTGCTTGAGCGAACGCCTGTCTTTAAAAGCATTTGCCTGAATTGAACCCAGTAAATTAACCCACAATGTTTAAGAAAAACTGTCAGCAGTGCTGTGTTCCTTGTATTTAATCCAATAAGTATCATATATGTTCCCAAGTACAGACCTCAACGCGAGAGGTCTTTGTGTGCCTGTGGGCACGCAGCTGGCTATTTATCTCCTGTTTTTCTGATTGCTCTTCAATAGCCTGGACTTGAATGTGGTCCAGCCTGCAACCAAAATGTCTTTGTCACACTATTCTCATCAGAGCTGGGTTGGATGGAGGGGTTCTGAGCGCCTGCTTTATGCTGGACATGGGATTACAAGCAGGGCAGAGGGGTGAGCTGCTGGAAGATGGAGCCAGCGGTGGCTGATGGTGGTAGATCCCAGTGGAGCATCCATGGGCTTCAGCGCTCTCCTTGATGGCCCCAGGTCCAACCCACCATCCCACAAAGGGAGGTGTTCAGGGAAGAGGTAGTGGGACTTATAATAGGAGAATATGTGGGGATTTGGTTGTCTCAGGGGACAAAGTGACCCAGGAGAGTCCTTCCAGTCTCATGTTTCTGACTGGTTTCTTCTCTTACACTTGATCAAATAATAAGTACCTCCGCTTATTAATTGGATGACTTTGTCACTGTTTGCAAAGTAATTCAATTCGGATATCTGTTCAACAGCCACGAAAATATTCATCAATCCTGATTGTTTTGTGGATTTCAGTGCCGTAATCAGTCAAATAAGATGCGTCACACCTTGGTGACTAGACAGTAGAACACTAGTTCTTTGCTCCATATAAAGTGGCAGAGATTTTAATTGCATGCTCGAAAGGTCCGGGGTTGTTTCTGAATGAGTGAATGAATCTATTAGTGCCGTTGTCTTTGCCTATAAATGCTCTGGCATAATGATGAGGCAAAGCTCTTACATTCACTTGCAGGGAGCACTCCCTCTCCTGTGTTGTTCAGGTTGTTTTTAGTCAATGGTCAACGCTGCGTTAATCCTGATCTCCAAAAGCGAGGTGGAAAACTAATGGAAAGGGCTACTGACCCTTTCAAAATTTAAATAGTTTTTGGATTATTAAAGGAAGTACACCTTCACCTTCCTCACATCTCACTCCCTGGCTGCAGAGAGTGTATCTTCATGTGGAGCCTTATTTATTCTGGTAGGTTTGTTATGCTAGTGGGATTGGTCAGTTTAAGGGATCAAAGCCATTTTTCTCCTGGAAAATAAGGAATATATTTTATTTGGCTGTATCTAGTGTGATATCTTTGCAAAAGGCAATCCATAGTGCCCAAAATACTAGTGGAAAAAAAATACTGGGAAGAGTTTTGTATCAAAAGCAGTGTTGTCTGCTTTATTACTGACAAAATACTGTGATGCCTACTGGCTGCATTGTTCTGAATCTTGCTTTAGCATCCCAAGTCCTTTAAGAGATTCCTCTGCAGGTACAAAACCCTGTGAAACGTGGAAATCCTGAGCATCGTCTGTAGGATTTTCTGGGCATGTTGGAGAGTTTTGCCAAGATAGCAGGACTAAACAAGAGTTTATCTTCATTGCTAAAAAAGGGACATTTTTCATCTTGCAAATGAATGTTTAATATAAGATAATGTGTACGAATGATGCCAACACAAAAATCAACCCAAAGGCTGGATGCACTAGTTGCAGTGCCTTGACTAATGACAAGTTTATTTGTGGTAAAACCGAAGTGGTTTGCTCTTGCTGGAGTCTGTGCACAGAGTATTTTTAGGCTAAAAAGATAATTTTTTTTGTTCAGTCATGACAAGCCCCTGCTGTAGCCACAGTTAATGTCAATCAAAGAGTTTTTTGGGCGTTGTTATTATTTATATCAGTTCTGTAAACAGTCTCGTGCTGGGATAACTGGATCTTCAGTGGGTTTTTGTTGCTGTGGGATATCATGCTTATAGCTTTTTGCTTGACTGGAACAGTTATCTAGCTGGGGGTTGAGTGTCCCAGTAAGAGTGATGGGTCTGCAAACTGGGTGAAATGACTCCAAGTTGGGTGTTGATAATGAGTCTTGGGTAATGAAGAAATGGGCAAAATGACTTCAGCAAGGGTTGGTCTCCACTGTCCAGCATGAGGGCTGGGTTCCTGCTGCTGAATCCAAATGTTTTCCTCCTCTTTGTGGCAAACTCCATAAACCACATAAAAACTCCTTTATATGTTAGCACAAAACTCAGCAAGTGAATATCGTAGATCATAGGTGGAGAGGAGAAGAATGGTAAAAATAAGTTTTTTAAGGATATATCATTATTTGCCTGGAAAACCCTACAGTTGAGAGTAATGGATTGGGGAGGGAGAGATTTCCATGTAGTAATGTTCTGTCTGGGTCGAAGGGACAGGTAAAAATTCGGAATTAGTCCTGGGCCTCTCTGAGTACTCGTCAGCATATTTATGAGCCTTAAATAGGTAGATCCTAAGTTCTGCTCCCACTGCTGCAGATTTGTGGTTTTTCTGCTCTCATTTCTTCCTCAGTGCTTATATATCCTGAGCAATAGCAAGCCTGAAGTTACATCTTTCATTCCCAGCTGTGCAAACCCAATAAGCCTAAATGACTGAAATACAGCGTTATGGAACAAAAGCTTCCTCCTCCCTCATTTTCCTTCTGCATGACACAAGCTAACGACATGTCCTCAGAATTATTACATAGAAGGATATCATCTATGAAAGAAATCCTGAGCATCACTTTCCTCTGTGACCCGGGGAAGTGATATCTCCATGGCACAAAATCGGTGCCACTGGGCAGGGAGTCAGATTCCAGATGTGTGACGATGTCTTAGTGTAATGGGATAAATTAATTCTCGCAAAAGAAAGCAGCGCGCTATTTGTCAAGGGTGTCAATAAATTCCTGCCTGTGTTTCCTTCAGTGAGCAGAAAGCAGACAGCAAGAGAATGAACAAAAGGTTCCTCTCTTTCGCTGCCTCGAACATCACTATAATGATGGGAAAACAATGGCAACTTCTATAACCATCATGAAACTACGAGTTTACTGTCGTGTTTCTCATGGGATCTAATTTAAAACAGTGTTCTTAGAGAAACTCAGGTCAAGAGTAAAGAAGAAGAAGTTGAGGGAGATGTGGTTTGACAGCTGGAATATCACAGAGCATACCAGGTTAACTCTGAAGGGCTTTATGGAAAAGGACTTCTTACGGGGAACGTGCTTGAATCCCAATTAATTGGAAATAAACAGCAGAGCTTTTCTGTTTCTTTCTCTTTCCCTTACACATGCATGCTGTAAGTGCAGACAATTTTGCCAGAAATGTTTTCACAATCTGGCACGTTCTTGCAGCAGTCCTGGGGTGTGAGTCTTGCCTTTCCTCAGGAAGAAGTGCTGGGTTTTGCACTGGGGTCAGTGAGCAGACATGGCAATAGCTCTTGAGAGAGAAGGCAACCTGACGGCAGAGCACACCTGAATCTGCTGCTGTCCGACTTCCACAAGGATTTCTTGTCTCTTGCTAGTCCGTAGATCCTGTAGCTAACATAGATTAAGAAGGAATCCTTCTGACCGGTGAAGATATGGCTTTGGTCACCCAGCAATGTGTATTTAACCCATCTTCTGGACTTAAGCCCTTTTCTACCAAAGTCCAAGCAAATGCAATAAATGCCCAAATTACGCAAAATTTGCTTTATATTTGCTTTATAAAATTCCTTCCACTCTTACTCCAGGACTAAATTTGGCACAAACATCTGTCAGAAGTACACCAGCTAGATATTTTTTTTCTACCTTCTCTGAAAGGATGGGAAAAGTACGTACCTGTTAGTTATAGTCAATATTCCTAACTTCAGAGAAGCAAAGAGCTCTCAATCAGCTAGATATTATTTTAAACTTTTGCAAGGGTCATGCAAGGGAAGGGGTGGGGGGTAGCTGCAGAGAAACGTCTCTTCTCTACAGTAAAGGCAGGAACACAGTTAGGGCTATTTTTGTGGATTTTGCTAGCAGAATGGGGTTTTTGTCTGCCTTTATATTCTGGATTTTTTTTTTTTTTTATTATTGGTATAGGTAGTAGACCACTTCGGCAACATTAAAAAAAAAATGCCCCATAGGGTCTTTGAATTAAATGTTCCTTTTGCTGTAAAAGGTTCAAGACTCTGGAATAATGGATGGTGAGGCCTCCTATACTTGAGGGTTTTCCTTTTTGAAGCATCACTTTTGTTTTACTGTCTGAAAGGTCCTCTGGGATCCTGAAAACGCTTTTACAAAGCGTGAGTCCAAAAGTCACTTGTTTATGGCAAACTCCTCTCCAGAGGAGGGGAAGAAGTGAAACTGAAGTAATTCACTTCAAATAATGATAAAAATAGACACAAATATTACCAAGCTTTAATAAAAGATTAAATGGTGCCAGACTGGAGAGGAGGATGAAGAAGAGAATAGGGATTTTTAAAGAGCAGGATCTCATCCTGGAGGTGAGCCTCCATTTACTGAAATTGCCCATTTTAGGGGCGAGCAGCATCAGCTGTGCAGGATGATGCTCTCTTCCTCTCATCAGCAAAGGTTCTGTCCCAAGGTGATATTAAAGACCGTGAACACCAGAGGCACTGCCATTCTGTACTCAGAACTGGCTGGTTGTGATGGACCCAAATCCAGCACAAAGCAGGATCACCTGGTGGTTACGATGCAAACCTCTGCCCAGCCTTTTAACTGGAGCAATGCAAAAAGCAAATAAGGTCATAAAAAGAAAAAAAAAAAGGTCAGGACAGAAATATAAAATAATTTGGAAACTGAGAGAAATGCTTTTGAAACTCCACAGCCTTCTTTTTTCTTTTTTTTCTTTTTTTTTTTTTTTTTTNGGATATTTGGAGTGTGTGTGTGTGTTGGCTTAGAAACTAGGTGGATCCACCAGCCTTACCAAATGTGGTGCCAGACCTTGTCTTTTCCATTAATAAAATGTCATTGAGAAATATTTTTGCTTTCACTAGTGTGGCATATTTAGAAATATCAGAAGTGCTCATGGGTTATAATCAACAAATTCAGGAACTGATGGAAGCTGCTGAATTTCCCCACACCCTGGCCATATTGTGTTTTCTCTAAACAAACCTGTGCTCAAGAGCTGGTTAACGCTAAAAGCAATGTTTCTACAGGAAAGTACAATTTTGCTGGTTTTATTCTTGTAATTTAAATGGAGTAGCAAGAGCCACTTCACATGACCCACATTTTCTCTTGCCGAAGTGGGACGGCAGGAGATGGTTCTTCTCTATGAAGAAAATAGCTCCAGGCAGGGCAGAGAGAGATGCTCTCAGCCGTTAACGAAGCCAAGCTTCATCCCAGCTCTGCAGCTCTTTGCTCTCGGTTCAGGCAAAGGACATACGCTTTGGCATGCACCGTGTAAAAATATTTCATTTGATCTGCATTAGGGGAGGGACATCCAAACCCAAGGACCTGGAGTACCCCCGAACTTGTCCTCTCTTGGAGAGGGATCTGTCTCGGGTTGCCAGGAGTCCTTGGCTTTGACCTCCTCTATGCGCTCTTAAATCTGGTTGTATATAAAGTCAATTTTTCACATAAAGAAACCCATGTTGTAACATAAAAGTATATTTTTCCAAAAAGATGTTTTTGGCAACCTGACAAAGGTCATCTACACGTGCTAGCTACTCTTTTAAAACCTCACATTCTCCAGTACAGTAATGATGCTGAAATACGTTTTCATGCTTTAGAAACCTGTTTATTGAGTCTCTTCGTTTGGCTGCTAGAGAATGAAAAAGATTATCTTCAGATTGGTTTAAAGTCTTAGGTAAAGTCTCCTTGGATATACAGGTTTGTTGATGTGTAAGTTTGGGAACATTGTTGACCTTCTAGTCTGTGAATTTGAATTCTAGAAAACTTAACAGCAATGGAATAATCCACAAATGGCTTAAATTAAAAAAAAAAATAAGAGCTTTTTCTAAAGCAGGATATAATCCAGAGCTATTATCCAAGGTTTATCAAAATAAGATGGAAATAATCCCAGTTTGTGTTGTATCTGTAGTGTAATGGAAAAGGTTGCATCTGAAATGGACCCTTGGCTTTGTAACCTTGAATCGAGGCTTCTGTCGGGAGACTTCATACCCAGCCGCTGACCTTCTGTGTTGTTTCCATGCAGAGCTGCACCTGGATCGAATGCATCCCAGGAAGAGCTGTAATTTCACTGTGCTAATCACCTGATGAAAAACTGAATGAAAATGTTATCAACTAATAACAACTAATTTCATTATCCTAAAGTGTGGAGATGAATAAGCAGTATAATTAGGCTGACACTGTTGGTGGCCTTCAGAGGAGAATTGTTTTTAAGTAAAGCCAACAGAACCTGAATAAGACAATAGCTGGATTTGTGGGCTTTGGGATGTAGGTTTGATAACACTTTTTGATGAAATGGCTCATGTGTAAACAGTGAGGTCCCACAAGGGGTCAGGTGTAGGAAGGGATGAAAGGAAGGTGCACAGCGATGTACAGCACCATACGCTGCTTTACAGAAGCTGCAGTGATTTGACCTTACTGCTGTAGGTCTCTTCTTGAGAAGCACCTGCATCGTTAGTCCAGATTTTATGGTAATTTTCATACACTGATCATCAAAGAGTAAATTTAACCTTAAAAATAGGAATATGCAGGAGCTGTTAGCTCAGGTACAGCATGTTGACCTGATCCTTCGGTAGGTTTTTGCCACTTGCCTCGTGTCAAATCAGTAGGTGCTCTTCCCAAAAAAGAGTTCTTTGTAAATCAACTTAATTAACAAATGACCTACCGTTAAAGCACAAGGCTATTTTCCATCCAAAAGAATTTCACTGACAGGTCTCAAGGTACCGAAACATTTTTATCTACAAATCAATAGCAAAGTTCCCCAACACTTGTACTATCAGACAATCAAAGCTCCGATAGCCCGGCAATCACTCATCGCCACCGGGAGCACAATGCCGCCTTCTAATGACAGCGGCGTTATCTGAGATTCGCAGGACCTGATCAATTGAACGAGACAGTAGTTGACAATCGATAGTTTTCTATCATTATAGCAACCCCATTCATACTGCTGGAGTAAGAGGTTTGTCAGCATTTTCATTTCGTGCATTTTTTTCTGGGTTTTTATCCACTCAGAGGGCTGAACTCAATTTACCAGATGTGTTCCTGGTCACATCCCAAATAGCCCAGTGAGTTTTTTACAATTATTTTTTTTAATGAAAATTATTTTTCTGGGCATCCAAAATGGAAAGGCAATGAGTAATTACTTTAGACAATATTTTTTTTGAAGGAGAGTTGCAGAGGGGTTAATGCTGCCTCTGGACCACAACTGCTGCTGTCACCGTCGGTACCCAGGGTGAGGTGGCCCATATTCCACAAACCTGTGACCGCATCAGTTGCTGCTCCATCTGTCTCCCACATCCATAGGTGTGCTTACACTGGTGTTGGACTACAGAGTTAAAAACCTTTAATTTTGGCGTTTACTTTATGAATAGTCCTGTGCAAGTAGAGCATGACGTAAAAGTCTTCTCAGCCAATATTCTTCAAAAAATAGAAGCCAAAATCAGTCTCCTTAATCTGTAGCCAGGCTCTTAAATCGAAGACCTGATTTTCTCAATGTTAAGCCCTAGCTGGCTCCTATTGGACTCTCTACATTAATTATTTATGAGCTGAATTATGGATTTAAGAGCTTAAGTTCAGGTTTCTCTTTCCAACACCCCAATTTTTGTCATCCCTGTATTTTGAGATGTGGTGTTCCAGTTGTTGCGAGTGCCTGGTCGAGAGACTCGCCCCATCTGCAGCAAACCTTTGCAGCTTCACCCTTGGGTTAGCATCTCCAAGGTGGCTTCTCTCCTTCCTCATGGATGTTGGGCTGACCAACGGGCCATCGTTTCACCCCCCTGCCCAAAAGAGCCTTACCAAAGCAACCATGAGTTTTTTCTATTGCCTTTTGTAGGGGCTGGAGCGAGACTTTGGTGATGATAACAGTTATGCCAAGACTAGCTGCTCCATTAATTTGAGGGCAAGATGATTGGATTGAATAAAGAGGAGGCAAGCCACCGTTGTGCCCTGAAATGACTCGGTGCCTTTGCTTGCTGCTGACTTGTTAGCTGAGGTCTTTTAGCACAGCCGCTGGCCCAAAGTAACCCAAACCTTTCATCCGGGAGAGCAGGAGCGCTTGGGACTTGCTGTCTGGCAGAAATAATATGTTCTTGCAGAGAAGGAGGCCCGGGAGGGTGATGAGGGGGTCAGNGCGTCTGTGAATCTTTACAGAGCTGTTTCTTGCATTTAGGGCCATCAGGAACTCCTGAAGCAGCTGTCGCTCCTTCCCAGGGACAACCACAACCTCCTCAGCTACATCTGCAGGTCAGTCCTCCGCTCGAGGGATGAACAGCTCGGGAACATCACCCCAAAGGCTGAGGCTGGCCCCTTTGCAGAGAGCTCTCTGAAGCCGGGTTTTGGTTCCCCGTGAGACACCGGGTCCTGACTTTCGGAAAAGGAGAATTTCAGCCACGGGGATAAACACTGTGAAGATATCTGAGCACGAAAGCCTACCCTAAAACTCACTCACAAATCCCTGAGACTGAAAATCAAGTGTGGTTTTTCTAGACAAAGCCTTGTGCAACAAAACTGTCAGGTTTCCCCCAGCCTGGGAGATTTTTCTCTGGTTATAAAATATTACCTGGGGGTCTTTCATTTTTTTTTGACTTTTTTTTTTTTTTGGGGGGGGGGGGGAGGATTTTTTCTGTATTTATAAGTAAGGGTAGAATTTAAGACGAGTATTTTTGATAGGACTTTCCCTGTGTTTAAGCCGACATGATTATGGGAATTATCTTGCTCAGATGATTATTTGTGGAGCGTTCAGTTTTTCTGGGTTTGTTCCTGGCTCTTGCTTTAGCAGAAGTCAATATACCTTGAAAGGAAAATTAGGACTGTGCTAATTTAATGAGAACAGACTTGGAACACAGAAGTGTTTATGATTTCAGTGTTATGTTGGAAAGATTCATTCTTGTTCTATGTTTATGTATTCATAACAGTTTATGTATAGGATAGATTTTTTTTTAAAAAAGAAAAAAGCCCAAACAAACCCAAAAAAACCCCTAAAGCCAAGGCTTCTACTTGACACATTTTTTATTTACGAGGAAATTAGAAAGTGCTGGCCTTTTTATCTTCAAGATTCCTACTTGAGGTAAAATGGAAAAGATCAGGTTTTTATTGCAAGGTTATTAGATTTGGCTTTATGTGGATTCAGTTTATAAGAATTAAAGGAAATCTTAACAGTGCACCTTGCATTGCCCCTGTGGCTATCACAGCAGAGAAAGATGGGATTTTTTTTTTTTTTTCCCCAGAACAAACACCCCTAAACAAAATCTAAAATGCTGTGGTCCCAGGTAAAGACATCTCCGGGCAGGGGGACAGTGTCTGCAGGTGCAGTGACACCCCGATCCCATGGCCATCATCCCCCTGGATGGATGGGGATGTCTTCTTTTGGCAAAGAGCTGCAGCCCATGACTGGAGGAGAGGAAACCTGGTTATTGTTATTAAATCCCAGGGTGTGTAATGCCTTTGAGAACAGTGATGCCTTGGCAAGCCATGGACCAACTTCTGTGCCAGGGTTTGTCTGTAAATCAAAAAGAACACAGCTTTCAATGAAAGGTCTAAGTGATGCTTGTGTCTTGCCATGGGATCTTTAGATGAGGAATGGTGCAGAGTGTGAATGCAAAAAGTATGGTTGATGTTGTTTGTTACCAAACATGGAGAGAGTTGATGGGTATATCTGATTATCCACTAAAAAATCAGGCGTCCTGTGGGTCACACGAGCCTGGCAACCCCGTGCCCTCTGCTTTGCTCAATTTTGCTGCTTTGCTTGCACAGGACTTGCTCTGCCCTTGGGCTGGGGTGAGAGGTTGTCCTTGGAGCCCACCCATGTCTCCCAGGGCCCAGGTTTTCCCCTGAGAGCGGAGGATATCCACAGGTTTATTGAGTTTACGGAGCTTCTTCCAGGTCAGGAACTGCAATTTCCCCGATGCAGACACGTGTTTGCTCTCTTTCCAAGCCCGTTATGCAGATTTGGCATGTGAGAACGGGTGCCCCCAGCTGCGTTGGAGGTGCTTTGCCATATGTCACGGAATGAGATTTCTGACTTGACTCCAGGTGAAGCATCAAATTGATTTAAATTTTCTATTGAGAGATGGAAGTTATTTTCAGAATAATGTTTTTCTGTTTTCTCTTTACTGGATTGTTATTTTCATGAAAAGACATAGCAAAAGCTGTTACTGGAAAAATAAGTACAGTCTTTGAATGGAAAAATCGAGGATTTATGTTTACATAAATAAACATAGAGGGTAAGTAGGCTATTAGTTAGAAATTTCAGGTTTTGAATCAACATACATTGAAGAAATGACTGAAGTTATAAGCATTAAAAACAAATAACAATAATTCAAGTTTCATAAGCCCGGGTCATTTTCTGTAGTTTAGAGCTCCAGGTGTGAACACAGAGGCTGAAATTCTGTCTGTGCTGAAGTCAAAGGCAGCTTTGCCATTCCTTTCAGCGTGGCCAGAATTTCACCCCGAGGGAAGATGCTACGAGAGCACAAGATGGTTTTCCACAGCAAATTCAGATTTTCTTCTCGTTAGAGTATTCAGTTCAGACCAGAGTAATAAATAGGAATGCCAGTGATTTGTACACCTGAAAAGCGGTGCAAACGGTTTCCCTTCTCCTTGTTCTGCCACTTGGAAGGGAAATCTCAGCTGTACGAAGGGCAGGCAGAAAAACTGCAGAGTAAATTCTCGTTTGGAATGTAAAGCAACAATCATACAGATGTGACAAAACATCTGGAAAAACACGGTACCTGAGAGTCTGATTCTGGATAGATAATTCAATTTAAATATTTATTATTATATTTTTTCTAAAGTTTGTTAAATGTGATTTTTCACTCCCCGTCATTTAGAAAGGGGACAAAAAGGCTGAATGGAGAATACAACTGCCTGTGCCCCAAGGTGGGCTGCCCAGGACAGGGCAGGTGTGTTCCCTGCTGCCTTTCCGACGGTGGCTTCCCAGCTTCAGCCAAGTTGGTGACAGCTGTGACCCCCACGAGATCTGCATGTGTCCCAGTGAAGGACATCAACCCAGAGATGAGTCTCAGCGGGGCTGGGAACAACTTGTTCTCAGCCAGGCTGCTTAGGTGTGAAATTAATTGCTGGAGGCATTTGGATGGAGACAAACCCTATTAGGATGTGCCCATCCGTAAGGTGAGGAAACTCTTCCAGAAGTGAAAAGGTGTTAAAAAAAAAATATAAAAACACGGAAGGCAAATACCAGGAGAGTTTCTCAAA
>VZTO01019920.1:7341-26679 GCA_013400615.1 Syrrhaptes paradoxus | reverse complement strand
TGCACTCCAACCTAAGAACCACAATTATACATGTGATACACATGAACTTCTAGGGCACTCAGATTCAGTCCTAGAACAACACAGTAAGATATCGAGCACAATTAATTGCAAGGTGAAAGTAATTGCTCAGGCTTACAAACAGCTTCATTACACTTACCTGGTATCTTTGACTTTGAATTCTTGGTAGTGACAGGATCACCATCTTCCAAGAAAACATTTCTTGATAAAGTTTGTATCTACATTCTTCAATTGGTGGATTCAAGTATATCACCTGGTTGGTTATTCTTAGTTCATGTACAATGTTCTGCAGAAACAGTAACACACTCAAGCTTTACTGGCAGATACAACTACTTGTAGACAATTTTGGACTTCAAGAAGTAATACACAATTTTGAAAAATCAACTTGCACTTAAAAGGGAGGAGGCAAATACGCAGAAGAAATATTTATCTCCCACATAAGCCTCAGACATAATTCTTACATTAAGTAATTGACAATGANAAGGGAGGAGGCAAATACGCAGAAGAAATATTTATCTCCCACATAAGCCTCAGACATAATTCTTACATTAAGTAATTGACAATGAGGAAAAAAACCTAAACAAAACCCACAAAACTTACTTTGATCTTGGGTTCTCCACCAGGCTTATGGCTCGCTTGAGGAGCATCTGTATCCATGTCAACTTCTGCTTTGTCATCTGCTTGTCCAAGAAGAACTTGGGTCCAGGCCCTCAGTCCAGCTTGCAAACGAACACCCAGGATTCTTTCAATCTGAAGAAAACAGGGCATAGTGGAGGAAAAAGCTTCATAGTCACTGTATAGAGATTCCTACTACTGACATATTTGGACACCAGGCCTCAAAGAAACAAGTGCTCCTTTACTAAGTCATTGAAGGGATTTAAGAGTTTTGGTATATTTTCACTGAATATCAGTTCAAAGCTTCTCTTGTCCTCGTGAACTTTAATGGAATTAAAAAAATTTAACTGCTTTGAAGCTAGCCTAGTGTTCAAAAACCTGAAACTTGAGAGGCAGAACCAAACAATACGAAGGCAATGAATCTTCACTACCAGCATAGCAAATTTTCATCACCCTTTGTCTACCTCTCTCCCCAGCACCTTCTAGGCAGTCAAGCTGTATTAAACTTTTTTCTTCAAACGACAAAACTTCCCTTGAATTCACTGATCTCAGAAGTAAACAGCTAAAAATCAAACAGGCCCTCCATCTTCTGCATACCGAAAGACACACTGAAATTTTCATAGAATGGGAAGACTGAATTTTCCCGAAGTGACTATAAAAAGCATAATCAAAACACATTTTGCACCTGATTAAAATGTCTCCTTCTGAATATATACTACTCCTTGGTCTCAAACCTACCTCCATATCCAACTTATTGACCCAGATCGGCAAATTCGAATATGAATGAAGATTTAAGTCATCCACAGCTTTCTGAACCCTGTTCAAGATTTCGGAGAAAGTCTTGTGATCATACATGCATGTTTCCAATGATCTCACTTCCAGGTCTATTTTCTCTTCAATGATGAGCAGATCATCCACCTAAAATGGTTTAGGAAGAATGAGATGTTTAGTTTGACAGGTTAGATAGTGGAAACAACAACTATGCTGTAATGGCTAATCATGCCTTTTTATCAGGATGCACCAGGTGTATTAATTTTAGTATTACTAAAATATCCATTCAATGGGCCAATTTGTGCCAACTCAACCAGATATTTAACCAAAGAGTTACAGAACAGGCCATCAGCTATCCAATTCCACTTATGCCACACCACACATTACTGAAGCATAAAAGTAAAGACTTTGCAGAATTTGAAAGATACAGAAAACAAAAGAAAGAATTTGAAAACAAACCTTCTCCTGGAAACTGAAGACAGTCTCAGCTAAGCGCTGTACATATGGATCAAGTTTGTATGATTCCCACACGAGCGCAATTCCTTCTGCAATCAAAGCCTGCACCTCTTTCTTCAAGCCAGCAACCAGAAGTGAGATAGTATTACGCTCTTCTACTTTCTCACATGTTCGTTCATATGTACGGACACTTTCAATAAGAGAAATAGCAAATGGATAGAGCTGGTTTGCCTGGTGAGCTTTGTTGACAATTGCTAGTGGAACACGGAAACCAAGCCACTTCAGGTTCCGGACTTCTTTTGAAAGCGTTATTATTTCTGGGAGGAAGTTGACTTTCAGTTTCAGGACGTTTCCAGTTCGACCTCTAACACGAGTGCTCTCAATGGTGAAGATACGACCAGACACACCAAGATTGCGCTGCTGAACTTTTCTTGCCCAGTCATCAAAGATCTCCTGAGTGTTGAGCTTCATGCGAAAGCTGTCTCCATCCTGCTTAAGCTTCTGACCTTCTACGTGGTTCTCCCAACCTTTGCCAAGGACATCTTCAACACGCTTCATGTAAGCGGTGAGCTGTCTGTCAATCTGTTTTGCCCAAATTATAGAGCCAGACACAGGAGGCAAGTCACGAACGTGACTCATTTTACAAGCTTGACTCTGTGGGTACTGTACTTTAAACTTGTCGTGAAGAGACTCAATGTCATCTTTTACACGCTGGATCAATTGTGTTTGATATTCACGAATGGCGCCACGAATGTGAGGTCTGACAAACAAGGCATTAAACCGAGAGAAGATTCTGAACATTTCATTTGCATTCTTTGCTGTACCAAGCTGGTCCCTCAAACGGGCAGTTATTCTTGTTTCAACTCTATCAATTCTTTCATCATATCGTTTCATTGCTGCCTCCCAGGCTTCTGTACCTTCTTTGGAAACATCTAACCCATCTACTTCCTTAACATTCTCATAAGCAAGATTGACTTCTTCAATCGCATTAGCATCTGCAGCATCAAACAGGACTTCTGCTACTTTCATATCCTGTGGTTCAGGTACCTCTCCTTGATTTTGCTGGGCAACAGCAGTTACCTGCATTAAAACGACAGTTTAGTGAGTTAGATGCTTCAAAATTTACCTACAAATAGCGAAACACATTTTGTTCTAACAAGCATTGCAAAACCCCTACAAATTAGTACTTAGCCATAACAATCAGTCACGTTTCAGATTTAAGTCCCACCAGGAACAGGGCAACACAGTTACTTTACAAAATTCTACTACTGTGCAGCATAATCTCATTTTCCACTGTGGTTTAGCCAAGCTCAAGTATTTGCACACTTATTAATCTCCTCTATGCTAAGTCTGGACTTGCTGTGTCTACTAACATGAGCATGAGCACGTAGTGTGTGAGGTACGTCAGAATTAAAGCTAAGCCTATTAGCAATGGTTCAAAATTAGACTGTGTTTGGAAGCATACAGCGAAACTAAATGTTACATTAGTTTTGCGTTGGTAACTTTTTAAAGCAACAGCAAACACTCTTGAAGAAGCCGCACAGACTTTTTGTCTGATAACAACTAAGAACACTACCTGAGGTCGCAAGACTCTCACAATAACTGCCCTCAGCTGCTCATGCTGACGCCTGAATTTCCTCATTTGATCAAGACGACCTTGGAGCTTCCTATGAGCAGGATTGATACGCCACACCATCTTCAGGTTCTCTTCCCTTTTTCTTTTCACAATATCTCTCAGCAGAACTTGTAGCTTCTCATATTCATCATCCCAGGTTTGGAAAACTTCAAAGCATGCAACCATCACCTGAAGAGAGTTTTAGAACAGGAAGTTCAGATCTCAAATGAAATGTTTCCTGGAAGTCACTACTCCATGCAAAAATACATCAGTCAGAGCCACAATGCAAAAATACAGCCACCAGTATCACAAAACCACAAACCTTTTCAAATTCTTCATAGGCCACGTGCATCAGTTTTCTGGTTCCCAACACTTTAAGTAGCTGAGAGCTCAGATCTCTTGAAATAGCCTCCACTAAACGCAATGCCCTCTGGATTGGGTATTTTGTGTTTCTGATTTTTCTCAAATGAGTAAATATTGCAACAAGGGCCTGTCTTATTTTGTCCAGCTCAGTAGCAGACAGCAAGTCATTCAGTGGAAAGTCTTTCATCAGTGGATTATAGTCATTCACGGTTTCCAGAGCCTGTTTTAGACCTAAATGTAATAGAAGAGATTTAATATAACGTTTCATTTCATTAATCAAATCTGTATACAACAGTAGCTTTAACTAGACCAAGGTTACTCTAAACAGCATTGTTCTTTCTACCACAACGTTCAAGTTTCATAACAGCTTAAGTTGCGTAGGAGACTTGTGAAAAATTGAACAGATATTTTACCTGTGTCTGTATCGAAGCTGACAGTTGCATGAAAACGTTTGCCATGTTTTAGAATATCCAGAGTTAAAAGGACTTCTGGACTTTCACGTTTTTCCTGAATGCGATACAGAGCCCGTTCCAAATTTAACCAGAAGCTTATCTCCTGTAATGCAGTGCCTGATGCAGGATCTCGATCTAGTTTGGTCACCTTAAAAGTAAGAAAGGGAAGGGAGGGAGAAAAGTATTAATTTATATGCTTCAACTGTAAAAACTTGCTCTATTAGTAAATATAATTAAAATGCTTAACATCTACTAGGTTTTAATAATCCAACATCACACAGCTTGGGCACTCATTCTGTCAGAAGTGTAGGAACTGCAACGCAACAAGAGTCAACATTTAATTCCAATGGCCCTAACGGTCAGTTTTAGGACCTTTATGTAGTATCTTCAGCCCAATCTAAAAAGGTCACCTGTCCACTTTTCTGATCCATGTCTGTATTCTGGCTAATGACAGATGAGCCAGGCAAGAGAACAAATATTTTATGCTCTGGAGTAAGAAAAGACACTGCTCTTCCATAAGCGATAGGTGTTTATTGTAGCCCCAGAGGAAAAAAAAGAGAGAGTAGTATCTGACATGCTATTTCTGAGTGACAGCAAAAGAATTGAGTTCTTTTGAAAAATAAGTCAAGAGTACAAGAGTAACAGAGAGGAGGAATTTGACTGTGAGTGCACCGGGGAAAATGACAAAAAACCCAATAAGACCAGTTTCTCTCAATCTGCTGTAAGGATTTGACAAATAGTTACAAAATCCACAGAGTTACTGACTGTTACTTGAGTCTTACAGCAGAGATAAAATACTCACGCTCTCAATGACCTGCAGAACAATTTAGACTAGACAATTTAGAGAAGGCTTAGTCTAGTCTAAAACTACTTAGTCTAATTTAGACTAGCATTTCTGGTGACTCACAAAACTGGTCTCAGATCTTCGGAGTATTGTGCATGCAGCAGTATTTTACCAATTAAAACTGCGAAGATAATACATAGTACTACACAGAAGTTCTTATCACAGTTTATTACTTGGGGTTTTTTACCTTTTGTATCTCTCTAATCCAGCGGTTGACTCCAGACTGTAGCTGATTGAGGAATAACGGATCCTCAGCCTTCTCACCAAAATCTGTAACCTTTGGTTTTTCTCCACGTTCATAACACTGCTTGGCAACGTTAGTAATGGTTGCATGAATTGGCAGACTAATCTCTGGAATTTCAATATTTTGCTGCAGATGCAAGAGGCCCATTTCAAGTTCTGCAATCTTTTTCTCAACTGAAGGAGCCATCTTATCTCCATCCCTGAAAAAGCACAGATGTTTCCATATAAGCCAAAACAAAAACTATACATAACACATGTACGCCATCTGAACTACTTCTCCTGTCAGCATCATAAGCAACTGTTTGCTTCAACAATTTCATGACTTGCCTTTAACAGTCACTTATTTTTTTAATTAAACGCCTACTTTAATTAATTAGCAGAGAAGTGCAGCATTTATACTGAATTACCTGTCTGCTTTGCCAGATTCTCTGATGTAGGACTTGAAAAAGGGAGCAACAGCATTGCTAATGAAAGAGTGTAATGTTTCATATGGAGAATCTTCACTGAGAGTGAGCACTCTCAGCTGGGAAGACACTGGTTTGTCAGCATCAATCACTGGTGTACGCTTAATGAATGCCAGGCTGCAGAACAGAGAAGAGAGTTACCAACTAAACATTTGAAACTTAAGTGGCAGTTAGAATAGCTTTAATCTCATTGCAGGCTTCCATCACAGGAGTCAAATGCTAATGTGCACGATCATACTTTATAATCTTTCTTCTAAGAGAATTGAACACAGGTCTTCCAATAAACCCATCTTTATACTTCAGTGATCAGCCAAACTTAGCTATCAATAAGGACTCTGCAGTATGGGCACACTAAAGGGGCACATATCTTACTAAGCTTCAGAGTCAAATACGCATTAAGGTAGGTGACAAATATGTAAGACTCAGACGTAACCAAAAATGACTGAACCAAAGTTGTGCATATTTACATATATGCCAAATTAGTAAGACTTTTGTTTCTTTAACCTCAGAACTAGAAGTCCTAAGTCCATTCCTTTCAGCCTCATGACACACCCCTGTTTTATCTGAGCCTCCACCTTGAAAAGCTATTGCCCCAACTGTATAAAAACACTGCATGAAGCACTAGGTAAACTGGAGGTAAATTTCTAAGTAAAGTAGGTAAATCTGCTTGTGTAGCTTTTGCATTCATAGGGTAGAAGTGTCAAGATCTATTTTACTAACTCACCTGTTTGATTTTATTCCATAGTGAATGTCAGTGCTGATACTGTAGGAAATGAACTCTTTTTCTTCTTCTCCCTCATCTCCCACATCCTCTGCAAAAAATATGCTATGTAAGAAATATTTTATTTCTAAGGCATCTGCCACTCTCTCTCAACCATCTTCTGCTATTGCCGGACTATTTTCTAACCTTAATTTAACTTAATTAAAGTTAAATTTAGCTTTACAATATCCCTCAGATTAGGAGCAAGCTCAGTTTTCTAACAAAACTTAATTACCTTTTTTAGGTTGCTATAAATAATGATTAAATATGACAAGTGAATTATAACTTATATTCTGAGAAAGACACCTTCTGGAATATAGAACGCACATTTATATGTAGAGACATGCTGCCAGAATAACTACACTTCAGTGAGAACACTAAACAGCTGCTTTTTTCTTATAAACGTTGCTTTGTATTTTCAGACTTTTTCTTTGAAAGTGATTTAGAAATGAAGTCTCTGAACAAAAAGACCTCCTGACAAAACAAAAACCCAAGTCATGGGAAGTACTTGGGCATTACCACAGCCAATGTATCACAGATGATGTAATTGCTGAGAATGCAGGCAGTTGTGCTGCAATGCAGTGATTTCAGTGCAGAAGGCTACTCCCTGTTGGGGGACACACTCCGACTGCACACATTGCAGTGGCTTCTCATCCTGCTTTGATTCATTTGGCCACTCACAGGACATACAGCCTCAGGGTGTCACATTTGCAATGCGGAGCATCAGAAGCCTGGTCACAGAACATAGTACCAGACACCACAGGAACCAGTAGGAAAGGTGTTGGCAGGCTGTACAGCTAGTGATATCACATAGCAGTTTTCATTACTCAGAAATATGGCTTCTGTTCTACTGTATTTGTAATCAATAATTTACTTCATGCTATCTAGTCCATCCACAAGTTTCAACCATAATACTGTTTTCAATAGCGTCAGAGAAAACAAGACCTCCACATGCTGCTGGAGGTTCCAAATCTGTTAAATCTGAAGACCAGCTGTCAATCAGAAAATCCACTCTCCCCAAACAACTGCTGTTAAACCAGAAAACATTGATGGAAATGCCTTCTGCCCATAGTAAGTCAGTATTTAGCTCCTAAAACAGGTAATAAGTATCGCCACAAGGCTGGTGCTAACTGATCACCATTATCTTTCATTACTTCCAACCTGAACTAAGGAAAAGGGACATCATGAGCCAGACATAAGAGAAATTTACAAATAATCTGCACAGCCTATTAAAACCTAATGGATTTTCCTTAAATCTTCTTAAAACACTAACATGAATTCATAAAGTTTGTTCTTTTTTTCTCCTCTAGAAAATCCTACTGTTATCCTTGCTGAAAAAGAAGTCACAAACTTTGGAAGGGGGAGGAGGAGAACAATCATCAGAAACAGGCACAAGATAAACAAAACCAGGATATTTTAAGCAATGTCTTAAAGTTCACAGTGAACAGACAGCAAGTGGAAGAACCTTCTTCCTATTTCTCTCAGCGTGCAGCAACTGCAGGGCGGGCATATGTCCAGTATCTTACACTGCGGCTGTTGACATGTTAAATAATGTGATATGAAGTATGACAATGTTAATATTTGATATTCATCTATACGGGCCGAATCAACAGCACACTAGGAGCAGAGATCCAGAAGTTTAATACTGAAATTTTGCAAGCTCAGGCTGGCAGGTATGTAGCTGCATACAGGCCATAGGTCTTGTTCAACAGTAAAAACCTGTGTCACTAACGAAGCCAGGTTATATTTTATTATTGTTCATTATGCTGGATTCTGTGACAACACCCGCCTATTTAGCAACAGATTTCTTGACAATAAAAAGTAATTTTCAAACTAAACAGAGTCGGTAACAGCAGCATATAAATGACGAAGATGTTTCTCAAGCCAGAGTGCCGGCTCCGCAGCAGCACCCAACGCAGCGCTCGGTGAGGCCCCTGAGAAGCGTCCACCCGCGGCGCAGCCACCAGGCTTTGCGCACTGAGCACGGACACCGCACGGTCCGCATCTGCTGTAGCGGATTCGGAGCCTCGCTGACTAACCATAGGAAAGCACTTCCTCTCGGCTGATTCAGGTTTGGGGATTTTTTGCCCGCAGGATTGTTTTTGTGTTTTTTTTCGCTGTGTCAGACCGGTTATTCGCCCCGCCAAGAAGCAGGCGATTTCTCCAGCACAAAGGAGGCGGCAGTGGGCAGCGCCTACCGCCTCCTGACGAAGCACTTTCCGCGCCTCTCCCAGCAGGACAGGCCGCAGCCGCAGCACACAAAGCACCGGGGCCCTCATCCACCCCACTGCCTCGCCGTACACCGTCCCCAGACCGCCGAGCAGCGCCAGCTCAGGCCCCAGACCCGGAGAACGAAGAACAGCGGGGGAGGCCGCGCCAGGCGGTGGCATCCCGCGCGGGGCCCGCCCGCCGACGGAGGCCCTCGCCCAACACCCAGCCCCGCAGAGGGGCGGCAGCAGCGCCCTCTCCCCGGCTCCCCACCCCGAGCGGGGCCGCACCCGCAGTGCGGCAGGCCGCCGCCTCCCCGACCGGGGCCGTACGCGAGGCGGGGAGTGCCCGCAGCCTCCACGGCGGGCGGGGGAGCGCGGCGGTGGCGCGCCCCTCCCACCCCGCAGCAGGGCGGCGGCTCGAGGCAGGCAGCGGTGGGCGCCGCCGCCATTTTGACAGCGCAGCGGCCGCCCGGCTCCGTCTCGCCTCACCTTTGAGGGTGGAGCGCTCCACCAGCACCGTGTGGACCTGCGGGTCGGAGAGGAACTTGCGCATATGCTCCACGGCGCCCTTCTCCTCCAGGGCTGCCTCCAGCACCGCCGGGGCTTCGCCGCCATCCTCCAGCAGCAGCGGCACCAGCTTGCGCAGGTGCTTCTGCAGCACCGACACGTCGGCCACGTTCTGCACCGCCGAGCCCGACACCTCCATGCCGCCTTCCTCTCCGCCGGGGCCGCCGCCCCCACCGCCGCCGGAGTCGGACATGCCGAGGCAGGGACACCGGCAGGCACGGCGCGCTCCGCCCGCTCAGCCACCGCCCCGGCACTGGCCCGCCCGCCGCACTGCCAGCGCAGCCACGCCGCCGCGGGGGAGGCTGGGATAGGCAGTCCGCCACGCCCCCGCCGCCGGGCCCAGGGGAGGCTCCCAGACTTGGTGCAGCTCCGCCCGCCTCGCGGCAGAGTCCGGGCTGCGGCGCTCGGGGGGAGCGGGTGGTGGCTTCTCGACAATGCTTCTGCTCTGCCGCCCCGCCCGGGCAGCGCCCGCTTTCCCGCCCCGTGTTTAACGAGTGTCTTATTCGCGTAGTTTCTCCTGGAAGAAACTACTGGGCCGCAGGAGAGGGGGAAGAGCGCTCCTCCAGCCCGCCCCCTCCTCTCGGCTCCTTGGCCGCGCAGCCCGGGTGAGACGGCTCCTGCTGCCGCTGCTGCCCCGTTACCTGGAAGATAAAGCGGCCCCAGGGCTCATTTGTCCAAAGAAGAGAAATGTCTGTTTCATGCTAAAGAGCGCCGTTCTCCCCTGAGGAAAGCGGCAGGGCAGCGCGGGGGCCGACGGGCCACAGCTTCTGTTCAGGGTGCCTCACACAGGCAGCTCCTCCAGCTCGCCCTCAGTGCATCCAGCACCGCGCCATTAATCCCCGGCTTCTGTGAGACTTTCTTCAGAACATAAAGAGCACAAGAGGGACTGAAAGTTCCCGAGCGACTCCCGAAAAGTACACTGGGGCCAGGGGATGACCTCCAGATTGAAAACTCATTTTTGTTCATATAGAGGTAGAGAGGTGGAGAATGGGATGTTTTCCAAAAAAGAAAAGCAAACAAACCATACAAAAGTGCCTCCAAACCTCACATGCATTTCCTCAGGTGGATACACAGGCACCTGCACAGAGGCCCTCGGGCCCAGGCTCTGTTCAGATGCACTGCACTGGGAGTAAGGAAGCTGGGGTAGGCAATCCTGCCTGACAAAGGAAGTCCTGACCTGTAAGCCACTGCGCACTGGTAACTTCAGCATCAAAGCATCCATCTCTGGCTAGGATACTAGGAATCCAGAAACCCCAGCCACATACCCCAGCTTCTCCATTTCTACTGGGAAAAAAAAGCATGCCTACGCTCAAGTAGGCTCCTAGGGGTTTAGGAATCCAGTTTAACCTTGAAAAAAACACCAATTTCTTCAGGAATAGAAATCTCAAACCTTCTTGTCTGTAAGGAAAATGATCCACTCACCAACCAAGTTTCAACCACAAGCACCAGAACGGATAGAGGTGATTCACTGAAAACCAATCAAAACCATTTTTCACCCCCTCCCCCTCCAGTTTTGACTAGGATAGTTAATTTTCTTCTTAGCAGCTGGAATAGCACTGTGCTTTGGATTCAGTATGGGATTTAGGACATGAAGAATGTTGATAATATACTGATGTTTTTAGTTGTTGCTAAGAAATCAAGGACTTTATCTGTGCAGGTACACAAGCTGGGAGGGAGCACAGCCAGAGCAATGGACCCAAATTGGCCATATCATGCAACGTCATATGTATATAGATGAGGGGTGTTGGGGAAGCTTCTGTTCTGTCTTTTGGGACTGTGGTTTGGGGAATTTTCTCTAGCCCTTTTCTCTGCTAAACAGGAACAGGCTGGGCTTTGGTCAGCAGGTGGTAAACAGTTGCACTGTATATCACCCATTTGTTTATTCTATTATTATAATCATTATTGATTTTAATTATTAAATTGTTCTTATCTCAACCCACGGGTCTCCTTACTTCTACCCCTCCAAGTCTCTCCCTCTCCTCTGGGACGGGGGAGAGTGAGCAAGTGGCTGCATGGTGTTTGGCAAGCTGGCTGGGTTTAAACCACAACACCCCCTGCCCCAAACCTTATTAGAAAGGTAAATTTTATTTTTGATGAAGAAACAGTCATAGATACTAATCTGAATATTCTATTTACAGAATATAGTTACTGAGACAGTGTTTAATACAACACTCACCTATTTCAATTTTCCAAAGTCTAGTTTGCTCACAATCTTTCTTCTATATGCAGGATATGTTTTAGGATTACATGTAGCATGAAAAAAAAGGCAATCTTTGCTAAGCTGTCCGAATTCCTCTAAGGCTACCCTATTATCTTGTCCTGCATGACTCCTTTCCTGGAGAGGTGCGGGTGGGGAAATTATCTACTTCTTACATACACATATTGTCAGTACAGGACAAGCATCCCAAAAAAAACAACAAAACCCCAGATTAAATGAACATCCTGGCCTTCAGGTTTGTCAAAGTGTGCTGATAATACGCTTAAGCAACCTAGACAGATCTCAAGAGTAACTTGGCATCTCTTAAGAGGTTAGCTCAAGCTATGTTTCAAAGTGCCAGCATGCTCATTCTTCTAAAACAGCAGTCATCTGCTGCACCAAAATGTCAAAATAATTTTGTAGTTTACAAAGCAAGACAAAATATTTAATTACTGTAAAACTGCTGCCAGGAAAAAATCTAAATAAGGAAAGTAAAAGTAAGGAAGTAAGGAGAAGAAAGCAGGACAGACATAGGAAATAAGAATTCAAGTAATTTATATACATTGCTGCTGAACTGCAGAGAAAGCAGGGTCAAAAAAATCCCAGCAAGTTTCACCTTATTGGAGGTTTTAAAAACAGGAATACTCCACAGCAAGAAGATTTTATGGTATAAAGAACAAGTCTAGGATTCTGATATTTAAATGCTAGGCTACTTGCAACTAAAAGCCAATGTAGGTAAGACACTTCATATTCCTTTAATCACTTCAGCCTTATCTACTGTGCCAAAGGGAGCAGGAGGAAGATGATGTAAATTAAGTTAAAGGAAATAGAAGCAAAGACAAGATAAACTAGGTTTTACACAAGATCTCATATTCAGTTAAAACCTATGGAGAGAAAAGGCTTTGGCTTGCTCAGTCAGGGTGAAAAATAGTTTGCCTTGATCTACCTCCAGTTAACAATGAATGTCCTTTTCTGGAAACACAAAGGACCTGGCCCTTCTCACAAGTATGTGAGAAGCCACCGAAATCAGCCATCCAAAAGGCAAGACTGCCAATATGAAACATTTCCTCTATAATTTAACTAGGTATTTCAGAGAATCAGAATAAGAACTAGGACTTGTCAAGACAAACCAGATTTGCTCCTGGCAAATACCATAAAGCATATGTAGAAAGAAAAACCTTTGCATAAGTTATAAAAGAAATAACTTCAGAAAAAAAAAGAAAATAATGTCTTTTTCCTATATTTAATAATAAATTGGTAGTATTTGGGACCCAAAACAAAGCAAAAAAACCCAAACAAGTAAAAATCAGAGCAAATAACTCACCTTCTCATCTCTAATCCTCTTGCATCTCTAATTCTACAGCCAGAATACTAGAAAAATTACTATGGCAAGGCCTTCATGCTAGCATGAACCTTCTTAGGGTGATTTTCTTGATCACAAAAATGCATAAAGTAACTTGAGGCAACTATGTGAATACCCTTCTCCCCCTTGCAGCAAAACAGTGGAAGCCCTCTCTCCTCAACAGAATAGGGTAAATGCTTATGAAACTTCATGTTTTGTGTGTATAGTCCTCCACTTGTGCAGGAGCGAATGCACTCCCAAAATGACCAGGTTCAGAGAGAGCCAGCTGCAGTCATGCTGCTCTACAGTTATGCGAGAAAGGAATAATGCATTATCTTCTTTAGCTCCACAGTACATTCTCCTTTGGGAAATTTTTCATAGAAAAATTTTAACTACATTGAAGTTTTATTTCATAAGGTAAAGACAGCTCAAGACAAGACAAATCATATAGAAGAAACTATAATCCAGGGAGACAGTGATATGGTAATTAGAATGAGTCTCCACAATCATTATGCACAGTAAGGACGAAATCCAAGGAGCAGAATGCTCCACTTCTAGGTAGGTGGTCCATAAGGGGACCCAGACCAATACTCAGGATAACTTGGTATCGTAGCTCATAGTTTCCATAAAGCAAACCAACAAACCTCCAAACACAAGCTTACTTGTGCTACACTAGCACCTTCCTTTCTACTTCCAAAAAGCCAAACCAAGCAAGCCATGCCAAAAAAGGCTGTTGGTCAAAGCCCCTGAGCTTAATTCCCTTTGAAAGGATTGAAGTTGACTTCCTGAACATGCCTGCAACTCAATATGATATTTATATAGAAAAAAGTCACTACTGTCAGTATTTTTAAAGTTATATTTTGAGATATATTTGACCCTGATTTTGTTAACTGAATGACTGAATCCTCAGTTGTTTCAATATCTATCAATGATTAAGCTTGGGAGTGCACGTGATGAGTTTACTTCTGAGCTCATGCAGAAAACTCTTCCTACTATTTCTGCCAGTACGCAAAGGCTTCATTTATACCTCGCATCTTACATTTGTAACTCGAGTCAGTAGTTAGATACTGATCCCAGGTTTACAACTCCCCCTCCACTCCCTCCCCCCCTCACCCCACCACTTACTGAAAGTCAGCTTGACGTCATTTCCTTAGTTCTTTTAAAGACTTTTATGGATTCCAGAGGGAAGACAATTCCTACTGCAGACTTAAAGTTTTTTCCTACATCCTTGCCACCTGACCACATATCACCTACCACCCTATGACTACTGATTTTATGGATACTTTGCTTAAGGCCTATCAATATACCAGTTTAACCGAGGAAAATACTATGGCAGGAAAGCTGCGTCTTTCATATTTGTAGACTGGAGATTTATCAAACTTTCAGTACTGATATTTGTTCTAAAAGTTAAGCCTGCTTTTTCTACTGAATATCCATTACTTCCAATTTTTTACTAATGGCCTTTACATACTTTTTTTGCTTTTGTGAAATTGATGAAATTATTTAATCTGTACAGCTGATTCTGCAAACAATGATAATCTGAACACAACCCCAAATGCCCTGTGCTAAATTTAGTTTCATGATGAGCAAGTAAAATTCACATGTTCTTTATTTGTCCATATAATACACCATTTTTTTTAAAGTTTTAAAATTAGATAAAAGCATATTAAATAGCAGGTGTATGAAGTTCTTCAGAAACAATGCCAGAACAAAAAAATTGAATTACAAAATGTTAAAAAATATGTAGGTACATTTGAACTTAACATTCCACTAACGCATAATGTTACAGATACTGTCTAATGAAAAATAATTGTGCCACTTACCTATTCTTACTGTTTCTAGGAACTTTTTATTCTGTACATAGGACAATTCTGTACAAAATATGAAGTCTACATTTTTATTACTTATTACCATAAAACAAGGTACAATGTATGTACAATATTAAAATGAAGCCATACTAAAGCCACACTAAAAAGACACTTGTAATATTACTTTTGACATTCCTGATGTACAGGTGCAATTTTGGAAAACAGGGAAAGGTGTCAGACACAGAACTTTATGAAGAACAACAGTCACCAAAATTCAACTTGAATTTTTCTTTTTATGTTGGATGTATTAGTTTTAGAATGGTTTAGTACAGGATTATAAGAAGTATATAAATATTGATAATAAACATGCTAAACCATTAGTAGTGATAGATTTTGGAATATTGCCTAAGCAAATGTTCAGTGGCCCAAAACTTCAAATATGCATTTATGGTAAACTTTAAGCCTTTAAAAATACCATAGTATTTCTCTTTTTTGGTGAGTGTTTATCTTCAATAAAGAAGAGAAATAATCTAGACAGTGAAAGATGTTCTTATATGCTGAGCATCACACAGTCAATCAAACACTGATATACAAGTTGGTTTTTTTTTCCCCCCTTGGGTAATATAATTCCTTTCAGCAACCTCTTGCACAAACATACTGAACACCCAAAATTAAAAGTAAACTGATAATCTATCAGCTAAAGATGGAAGTTCAAACAATGGTATATCAAAATACATAGACATTGCTTTACACAATTAAAAAAGCACCCTTTTTCCCTCAAAAGGAGAAGGCATCTTTAAACTGTTTTAATATAGTTTATCCTAATGGTAAAGCATATTCTTTTTCAAGTTTTACAGGAAATGTTTTCAGACACAGTGGACATTCCACTTAAAGGTTGTGTTGGTCTTTAAATTTAGTTGTTGTAAGCCAATATTTACCACCCACAATTTTCTTCCAATAGACAACATAACAAATGTTGGAAACTGAATGTTAAACGCAAGCAACAAACAGCAGGCACTACATCTGCACAAGGTTACTATGAATGTCTGCTTTGCGCAATTTTATTTTTTTTTTTTTAATGGATGCAGGAGACGTTATACTTCCTTAAAAAGTAAAACAAAACTATTTTTATCTCTTTATGCATCAAGACATTAAACATTAAGTTATATCATGTTACTGCCAGAGACAAAAGAAACTAATCACCCATTTAGAATAGCAGAACACATTTCAAACAGCTTGTAAGCAGGATAAGTAAGTCAAAATACTGGCCACCCTGAGAGAAATCAAATATTGAAGACAAAGCACTATATTTTTAAAGAGATTTTCCTCCCGTGCTTTTCCATCTACAACAAAAAGCTCATTACATGCAAGTAATCTTGTGGAATATATAGCAGCATTTGAAGATCATCAACAACTCAGATGCATTTTCAGTTCACTTGTGAGGTGTATTTGCAGCACATGTGCTCTTTACAACAACAAAAAATATTTTCACGGTAAAATTATGGTCATTATCTTCTCAGCTCTTAGACTCATTTAAAAAGAAGCAGAATGGAATTCAAGGGTCTGTTATTTTTCTTATTTTAATAAGCTTGTGATGTTGTGTTTCCTGAAAGGTTACATTCATCTTTCAGATAAAAACTGATGCAACTGAAATCATGCATAATATCTGCCACAGAATATTGAACTCCTAGAGCCCAAGAAAAATGCTGAGTATTAAAAGCTCAGATAAGGGAGAAAACAGTGAAAGAATATTTTATTGACTTGAAAAAACTTAAAATGAAATTTTATATTCAGTCTATTCCCAGTCATAGTAAACAAATTTTCATTTTAGGAAAAATTCTTCTACCAGTTCATATCTGGAATACCGGTGCTGTATTATACACTAAAGACTGGAAAATATGGCTTTAAATATACATAAAGTATTAGGACATGGTATATATAGATATATATCTTTATCCTAAGTAAAGGAGAAATAAATTTACAGAATACTTAGAAAGGAATGATGATTGAGGATTGTCATGAAAGTTACCAGTTTGTAAGCCATGTTTTATAATATGAAAGAAAACTGTATTTTCAAAACTGCTGGTATATTACAAGACAGCAATAATGTGGAAACAACTGCAAAGTTGAGAAATCCTAGAAAAAGTTTAACACTTAAATTTGAAATAATTTTACCTCTGAAGACACATATCATTAGTACCAACTATTGGTCATTCGCTTATTTAGACAGAGTTTATAGAATGCTTTTTTCAAATATGACTATAAAAACTGCATGTTATTAACTAGCTGGTACTATGATAACACCTCCAGGAAATTGTGTCCACTTGATTATAGTCAACCCAATATTCTGCATATGGAACTGGTAATTTACCATTGTTTGAACTACTAATCTTGAGCTGCATACTCTAATAAAGTTATTGCCTACAGAACTGGGTTGAAGAAAGCTTTGACTTTGTGTGTAACTGATTGGTATGGCACAAAAAGTAAGTTCTACTGTAGAACTGAGTCCAGAAAAAAAAAAAAAACCCAAACTTTTCCTCCAAAATAATATTTCACTGTAATAGTTTAATGCCCATCATGTGATATTAATTCATCAGCTCTGCAATGTGATTCCAAGGCTTTCATGGTATAGATATCCTGAGGCAGTTCTGACTTGCGTCGCACAAGAGGACGATCTTTTTTCTGATCTTTCTGTGCCTGAAATAAAAAGAGAACACAGTTTGAAAAAAATATTAATTACTGAACAATTACTTAAAAATATTTCTTGCATATCAGTATGTTCACTTATGGGAAAAGAAATATATGGAAAAAAGTTTATACCTCCTTCTTTTTACCCCACAAGCTACCCAGTTTCAAGTCTTGGAACAATTTTTTTGCTAAGTGGAAAAATTAGTAACAACTAACAAATTCTAAGCTATTAGCAATCACGGCACTACTACCATGATTATTACTTCGTAACATTTAAAAAAATAAAATTATCATCTATATTCTGTATGTTTCATTCTGTATGTCTCTACAGGTAAGAGAAATTATTTTTAAGTTTTTTTCCGTGCTTCTAATTACTTCCATTATTCACATATCTGAAAATTTAAGGTGCTGATGGATTATTTCATTGATGCTCTCTCAAAACCAGACAGCATTCCTATCAAAGTATCTTTAAACTATATAATGGTGTCTTTATATAGTTCCCATGTCTGTCTCACCTAGCGTAATTTGTCTGTTAGATCAATCATGTTTATTCATGTTCTATTAAAAAGTCCCTATAAAAACTGATTGGCTTTTACTTAGCCATTGATTTACTAGCATGTTCAAGAAGTTAGCAAGTTGTGGTTGTCAAATTTTATTGTAGCAAAGAGACTTCACTAAAAACGCTCACGTAGTCTGGTACAGAAAAAACTCCTGTCTACTTTCCTCAATCATTCCACCACCTCTTCAGTATGGACACTGTGCTACACTGCTAACCTTTGGCACAAACTTTGCTTTTTCTGAAACTGCATAGATCTCTACATAGTTCCTCACTTCTGAAGTTTTCTTTAAAAAAATAAACTAAACTAAGCTGTCCTTTTGATTTGCCTTGTCTTTTTTTAACTGGTAAGTGTAATACCTCTTGTTTTAGCATCAATTTCTGATGGTACTTAGGCAAGGGATACATAACTGTCTTTGCAGTGTCCTCTCAAAGGCTGATGCAAGAATGCTACCTAGCTTTCTTTCTGCAATACCCTCATCCTCAATCAATTCTCTTCCTGCCTGGTGACCCACACTTATCAATCCTCTTGCAAGCTTTATAGTTCTCACAGACTTCTATAAGTTTTTCTAATAAGAAGAATTCCTGTTTCAAACTGTCTTATTAGCTCTGCTAGGACAGGATCTTATGAAAAACAGGCTTATAACCTTCTAATGATCTCATTTACTTCTTTCACACTTTTTGAGGAAGGAAAAGCAGGAAAGCATACATTTGGAGAGATGGCTAAAGAATGCTTGAACAGTTGCAACCCAAGTAAACTCAGTACAATTCTGGCACAATTTATTTCTTTTCTATTAGCATAACTTTTTAAATTCCTACCCTAACAATTGGGGCAGGGGGAAATCAAGTTCATCCATAGGAATGTGATGCACTAATTTTCCAGCTGGAATGCTATGCATGAAGCTATATATAGCCACGACGTTATAGCTCTTGAAATTGAATTCTCTGTAGAAAAGAGGGTAAGACCTAGGTATAGCCCTTGGTTTTGGTTGGACTGCCATTACTGTTTGCACATTTTATATTGTATAATACCGGCCCAAATCCCCAAATGCTTCCAGCAGCTGCAACTGGGAACTTTGTTCTTAACTACTTGTCCCAACTACTAGTCTATAGTCATACTTTGGCTGCTTTTCTTCTAGAACTGATGTTAGAGCACTCAGAGTTACACAGAATCACAGAATCACAGAATGTTAGGGATTGGAAGGGACCTCGAAAGATCATCTAGTCCAATCCCCCTGCCGGAGCAGGAACACCTAGATCAGATCGCACAGGAACGCATCCAGGCGGGCTTTGAATGTCTCCAGAGAAGGAGACTCCACAACCTCTCTGGGCAGCCTGTTCCAGTGCTCTGTCACCCTCACTGTAAAGA
>VZTO01019919.1:0-25842 GCA_013400615.1 Syrrhaptes paradoxus | reverse complement strand
GTGAGTTGGCTGGAGAAGATCGATTCATAGATGATTAACAGCTAGTTAGCTCTGAGGAAGAGTATTATCTGAGCTAGTAGAGGGAAGCAAGGGCAGTGGGAAGTTTGTGGCTACTGAGAAACCCCTTTTGGCTGAAGGTAACTGACTTTCGACGGAAGGGCTTTTTCTAAGAAAATACACCTGAGAAGAGAATGCAAAGTTCCCACCCCACCATCCAGCAGTAATGTTTTCTGTCAAATCTCCAAAGCAAGAACAGCTACTCTTCTGCATCTGTAGATGCTGACCCAGCCTTCAGCACTTACTGTTAGAATTGCAGCAGGACACTATTACTGAGAGAGACCATTTCTAACTTCATGTCCCCAAGGGTGCTCCAAAGCATTCAGAATGGTGTAGATTTGTATCTCCACGGTATTCAGTAGTTCAAGGCCTGGGATAGTAAAATATCCTTCATGATTCCCAGAATGCTAACGTGCTGCACAGCCGTGAAACTGGCTGTGGGTAATGACAGGAACTGCATTCACACTGGAAATGGAACATTCTTACAGTGAACTTCAAAAAAACCCCCTAAATTAGTCTGGAAGGTTTGGAGAGCATTAACCCATCCTAATAAAACTGTCCCTAGCCTTCTCTTGACATCTGCTAGAGAATCGGAAACAGGTTTCCCATAGGCATGATCTAAGATTGAGAAAACAGTTTGAAGGGAAATTTTGTCTCCCTTTTGCTGGAAATTTTCAAGTATCTGTTAGGAAACCAGCCTCAGTTCCATGGCTTCCCCCAGCTCACAGTCAGCTGCTTCAACTCCCATCATCCAAGCCCTCCCCGTGAGCCTAGCAGCAATGTGACCACCTTTTTTTCCTCTCTGCACCAACACATCCTTACTGCAGGAACTCCAAAATACTGCCGAATTTCAACTGAATTAAAAACATCCAGGTATTTGGATTTTCATCCAGAATGATAACACAGATAAAATATCACCTGAAAATTCAGAACGTAAGCTGAAATTTGAAGCTACTATTTCACACTAACTTAGTGCTGTTCTGGAATACACATTAGCATTTGTTGCTTTTGCAAGGTGACAGATTATCTTTGTTTTGATTTGTCCTTTACTCCAGAGATCATTCTGTGAGGTAATATACATAAACTTTATTTAAATCAACTTCACGATTTCCCCTGTAACTAAAATTCAACCGAGGAAAAAAAGAGAAAACCAAACCACAGAGCCATAGTTCTATAGCAAATCATTAACACTTCTCATCAAGTTGACCAAGGAATGAAAAACATTATTGTGACCTTTGTGGATGAAATTATCAATCTTTTTAATACTGGCATCATTCTCTGTTCCCCTGCAACTGACTGAACAATAGTATACACACCATCTGACCTGGTGCCTAACTCTTAGTTGTTTTTCTGTTGACTGTGCTATTTTTCCCCTCTCTATCTTAATAGGAAGTTTAGGGTCTTTGTTTCTGGTATCAGATTTAAATATCGTTTTGTTGGCACTCTTGCATGAGGCTACTGCATGTTGACTGCTACTCTTTGTTTTTTCAGTCCTCACGGTAATTCACATTGCTTTAGTTTGCTAAATCAGGAAAAATTAATTTGGGCAGCCTGTCAATGACTCTCTTTCACTGTCATCAATAGTTTTTTTAATCTTCATTTTGAATACAACCCACATTTGAGACTTAGCAGGTTGGAAAGCAGAGAGGGAAGGCAACACCTGCAGAGCATGAATTCTTGAGAACCAAAGATAGTTGTGCCAGATGCCCACAAACTGTAAAACCAGAAATCTTCTTGGTGACAAAGTGATCACTCCCTACAGTTATGGACTATGTACACTTGAAGTTGTCTCTGTGCTCAAGAAGAAAAGAGGATGCACATTCGAAGGAATACATGGATGTAAGACTTTTTATTCATCTCCCCTGAAAGAAAAGCAATTTAAAAGGAACACAGAGTTCCCTTTGCAGCCCACAAACTGTGGGCAAACAATAAAAAACTGCTGAAGTCTTTCGTTTATGTAGGTCAGGCACTCTACACGGTAAAACTGGCCTATCATTGCACATACATTTACATACCTGCAAGAAGATGGAGAAACCAACTCGTCTGGTTTATTCATATATATATATATATTTTGCCTAAAAGATAGGATAGTGTATTTACAATTAATTCAAAAGCAAAACCACTGAATAAACCCATTCCACCCCACACCTGAATACACTGTGCAGAACACACAGCAGTTCAGAGAGCAGCATATGGTCTGCTGCAGCATCAGCTTCTTACTAACCTTTACTGCCATAGCATCTCTGGTACTTAGAGTCTAACACAGATGAAGTGCAAAAACTCTCACGAGCACTAAGAAAATATGGGGAAATTATTGATTTTGTGAAAACACCATTTTCCAGCCATTCTTCAAGACTTACTTCAAGTGTCACTTCTCTTGTTGCTGGGATTATTTCTGTTATAGTATTTGACATAAAGAATAATGTATCAGACTTATAATATGCATACATGAGCTCACTTGTATAACTTAGATTTACTGAGGATCATCCTTTGTTGTGCTAATGTGGTTTTTGGCTTTCTTCTATTTTCATTGTCAAGTCACTCAGCTAAGAGACAGTCACAGCAGTCATTTACAGAGAGTGACTAAGTTACACAGCCGTATGTATCAGGATGCAAAGGTTCCTGTCTACTGGCAGCTGCAAGGGGATTTTCTGTAAGCTGAATGCAATCAGTGAATAGAAATATACCCAGCAATTTGAGCAGTGAGGTTATAGTGTCTCTGTGAATTACAGTGACCTATTACTTCTGTTTATAGTCACTAAGGGAAGCAGTTTGAATGAGACAGTGGCACTGATGCTGTCACCTGGTGCTTCCCAGCATCAGGGTGCTCCTGCATGTCCCTGCTAGCAGTTCATTTTGTAGAGAAAAAGTCTACAGTATTTTACCTTCACTGGCATCTTCGTATCTGAGGTAACACCGAGTAATTCTGAGGGGATATCAGCCTTTCATGGGAATGAAACGAGGCCCTTGTTATAGCAAGCGAGTCCTTGTTATGACAGCATCCTGCACTTGCTTGATGCATTACATTGCCCTAATGCCTTTATGTTCCCTCCAAAACCAGCCTAATCCACCTTGCATCCAAATATACAAGTCCCCAGATGCAGTATTTCCACTCATATCCTCCAGTATTCCTAACTATATATATGGGATGAATATTCAAAACTGTAATCTTGGCATGTCCCAGACTAGTTCAGGGATGACAAAGACAACTTTAGATCACACTCTGTTCATGTGGAAAAGTTAGAACAGCTTCTGCTACTTCAGTTCCCACAGGCAGGGAGCCAAACTACCTACAAATAGACATAGCATGTGTTATGCAGCAGACAGCCAGCACTGGGAGGGATGCTGCTGCGACCTGCCTCTCCACTGACGTGAGGGCTTGCAAGGGGGTACCTGGAAGACAAGCTATAAAGCCGTGCTCCGTAGTGCTTACATTAGCTGAAACACTTCCTTCTCAGCCCTTGTCCCTTCAGAGCTGGAACCAAGGTCTCCAGAGCACCTTCATGCTTTTCTTTTTTTTTTTTTGGTGGTGATTTGTTTGTTTTATGCATCTTTATGCACTAAAGAAGTGGAGATGAAAATCTTATCCAAGGAGTTTACTGACCATGAAAAGAACTCAAGGAGAGAACACAGTGAAATAGATAAACCTTGCTGTAACTGTTTTGAAATATGATTCGTAGGGGTAGTTGAAGAGAGCGAAAGCAAACCACATTCATCTTAACATTCAGAGCCTGATTCTGTTCCCCTAATTTCCTTGACAACTCTCTTGATCCAACCTCATCAACTGTAAATACGCATCCATATAACAACAGGAGCTAAACTCCAGCAGCTGGCAAAGAAGTTAATATTCTTCCTCAGAGTCAGCCAGTTCATTTTTTAATGGTGTATGTGGGATATTATTTTTTCCCACAAAGTAATTTCTTCTGTTAGCAAGAATGTGGAGGAAGATAAGCTCTTAGAAATACCTGCACAAAGCTATCTTCTGACTTCTGCCTTTTTCCATTTTCCTACTAGCTATTCTCCAGGCAGTCAGCAAAAACATCACAGGATTTACATGGCTAGCAACTTGATAGGCAATACAAAATTAATTGCAATGTAGGAACAGGAAAAAAACCTGACAAGGGAAGGACTCTGGGAAAATATTGAATAGGACAACAGTTCATAGGAAAGAGCAAATTTTAAAAACAAAATAACAGTAATATGTGAGAAAAAAAAAAGAGACAACTTTGGAGAAATGAAATAAAAAAATGCTCAAAAATAATTTAAGTCTTGGAGAAATGTTTAATCGTTAATACAGAGTTGGAAAGTAAAGATGTAAGAAACCTAAGAGGTCTAGCCTATTTCCCTGATACTCCAGTATTTCAAACTATCTGAGCTCTTTCAGCACAAGAACTGCCTTTGAGGTGTACTTCTAAGACTTCCTCTGTTGTATATGTTCATACAACACATGTGAACAGAATTAGAGAGATGTCCTATGCTAAGATGAAGATTTCATTCCAGGTGAGGTCTAAGTTATTGTAGGATGTGTTCCATCAGGCAGGTCAGAACAAATATAGCAACAGAGCAAAGCAATATTTAGCCCAATTTTACGCCCCAGCTGTAATATTATTGTGCTAATTACTGTCAATCTGTATGATCCAGCATGGACTGCTAGACAGTGACCTTCAGCTTCTCACTTTTGTTGATCACTGAAAGAGCTTGATTGCAAAGCTGAGAAGATATGTTTGTCACTACACAGCTCACATTTTTCCTTATTTCTTTGAGCTGACAGCAGGTAACTCAACCTGGAAAAATGAATAGGAATACAATTCATAGAAATGTCAACCAGGTATTGCTTCAGTGCATTTCTCTAGCATCAGTGTTAAGTGCCATGCATTGTAAATGTTCTTCTTCAAATCACTGGACTGTGAAACTAGTTTGAAAGCAAACCTTGACATTTTGCTTACAAAACCTTCACACTGAAAAATTTAATTTACTATGTCTTTCTGGAAACAACAAATGTACATTAAAGTTCTGAAACAATGGCAAGTGCAGAAGAAATGACAAAATAATTCTTATTTATGGCTTCCTATCTGTCCTAATGCCCTGCTCATTTTAGGCCTATTTTTTAATTTTGTGGGGATTAGTATTTAGAAAATAACTTTAAGCTTTAATTCCACAGGACATACAGGCAGAATAAACTGCTCTCAAATATGCAGTTATTTTGTCAGGGAAGACATCAATGATTGGCTTAAAGTGTAGCATTGCCCATATTTATTCATGTGTCAGAAAAGAGAATGCAGCTAAATAAAACTTGCATAAATATAAATCAGCAGAGACATTAAATTAAAAAAAAAAAAAAAGCAGACTCTGAAGAGGAAGCTACTCTTTCGTTTTGTTGTTGGGTTTCACCCTTTAATCAAATAATGCATTCCAGAAATATTTATTAGGTTCTGATCCTGCAAACACTTGCAATATAAGGTTGGATACCTTGCTGCACTTTAGTTAATTTAGTTCTGTGTATTATGAAAGTGCACAATAGAAAATACATCTTACCCAGTGCTCACCTTATTGTTCTCTCAGGCTTTGATACCAAGATGGAACAAAGCCAAGTGCAATGCAGCTTTAAGTCAGCAGGTTCCCATTGGAGTTTGAGAAAGACAAGACTTTTGCTCCCCTGAGCAAAAGCTAAAATACTTTTAAAATTCTCTTAACTGACAGTCTTATTTTAGACCCCCCCAAAGGCTTATTCCAGAAGACAAGAAAAGAAGTTATCATGTCCCCTGTTTCTCTGGGTGTCCTAATTTGACCAATATACCACAAACCATGAGGAAAATGTATAACACACCTGAAACAGACTGGAATTGCTTTTACAAGTTGCACCATCTTTAGTTTAAAAAAAGTGGACATGATGATCAGATAAAAATACATCTGTCCTAATATCCTGATTCCAGAATTGCCAGGAGGCAACAAACTGGAACAATGATTCTCACTCTGCAGCATCCAAGAACTATTCTAAAGGAGAAGGCAATTTATGTTTAAATTTACTACATGGAGATCCAAAAATTTTCAGTCTGAAAATTGAAAGACTGAAAATCACAAGTCTTAAAATGTCCAGGTAAAAATATATCAATAGTAGATTCAAAGTTCAACAGAAACAGTGGATCTCTGAATCACTACATGAAAAAAAGTTCATGTTTTGACTTAGACCTCACTTCAAAAGAAAAACCAGTGCCCCATAATGAATAATGTTTTCTCTTAGCTTGCCTGACTTACATAGATATAAATTTGTCATTGAGCTGCCTAATCCCCTATCTGCTTAAATCTATCATGCTTCTTGATTTAGACTTCCAAAGGGTTATTCTAAGAGGTAATAAAAGAAGCTGTCACATTCCCCATCCTTATTTGTCCGCTAGATGATGGCCATTACATCATGGCACTGAGAAAACTGTGTAACGCCGGATTGCTTTGATCCATAGGCAGAGCTAAACACTAAATCAAACAAGCTTTGCAATTCCTTTTGTCCCTGTATTGTCATGAAATTTTAGGATACATTTTGAGCATTCAAACTTTTACCTACACAGAATATTAAGAGTTGTACTGGTTTTGTCTGGGATGGAGTTAATTTTCTTCATGGTACAGTGGTATGCTTTGGATTTGTGATAAAAATTGTTGATAGCACATAGATGCTTTAGCTATTGCTGAGCAGTGCTTGCAGAGCATCAAGGCTTTCTGCTTCTCACTCCGACCCCTCCACTGAGCAGGCTTGGGGTGGGCGAGAGATTGGGAGAGGACACAGATGGGACAGCTGGCCCCAGCTGACCTAAGGGATATCCCATACCATATATGATGTTGTGCTCAGCAATAAAAGCTGCAAGAAAGAGGAGTAAGGGGGGCTGTTCAGAGTTATGACATTTATTTTCCCAAGTAACTATTATGCATGATGGAGCCCTGCTTTGCTGGAGATGGCTGCATACCCACCTGCCCATGGGAAGTAGCCAATTAATACCTTGTTTTGCTTTGCTTGTGTGCACAGTTTTTGCTTTACCTATTAAACTGTCTTTATCTCAGCCCATGAGTTTTCACACTTTCACCCTTCTGATTCTTACCCCCATCCCACTGCAGGGGGAGTGGATGAGCACCTGGATGGGGCTTGGCTGCCTACCAGCATTAATCCATGACAAAGATTCATGTTGCAGTAACGCTTGAGCTCTTTTTTCCTCATCCTGGTTAAGAAAACATATTCCATCCCATATACTTATAGGCGTTCCAGCTCCTGACTCACAGTACTGTTGAGTCAGATGTAGGAAACTTTTAAGATCTAAGCCTTGGGCTCTTACTACTTTATGTACAAAACAAGAAAACGTACTGAGGACACTGGGTATTTTCTTAATTGGCATTTTGGCTTCAAAACTTTAAATTAATACCAGTAAGATGGAAACACTTGTTTTGATCTCCTGGTGCAATCATTTAAAAAAACTACCCCTTGTCCCAAGCATTTGGCACATCCATACTGAAAAGTACTCACTGGTATTTTGACTTTAAAGCCACCAAAGAGAGAAACAATACTTTGTTTTGCTGCTCCTTGCCAGACAATCTTTGACATTTATTCTAAAAGCACTGTAATAACCTTGCTGAAATCATGCTGACTGGAGAATGCAAACAGTGAAGTTGCACTTGCGGAAGCCTCACAATAGCTGAACAGAGGAGATTCAGAGCAGGAAAAAGCAATTATGAAGCTATACCCTGAAGTAAAAGACCAAAGTCGCCATACCTAAAGACTAAACTTGAGAAAAAGTTAAATCACTGACATGGAGAAAATGTGAAATGTCTAAAGCAGGGCACTGGATTTCTGCAGTGTGTGAAAATATTCACGGATAAGACTTTTGAAGGAGTAAGTCTCATGAGTTTGAAATTAAGATCTGATACATTGGTTTAACCTACAGGGAAAGTTATCTCATGCTTTTGAAAGTAATACACATAAGTCGTATGTAAACATAAGAAATTAAGAGTCTTGATATTGATTTAACCTACACCAGTTTGAGTCAGAAGTGCTAAAAGTGACCCTAAAAATCAAAGCAAAAAACAACACAAAAAAAACAGAGTTGGAAATATTGTTGACTTCACTGGGAAAGGCTCTCACAATACTGTCCAAAACAGCATCCAATCTACAGTTAAGACTTAAAAATAAAACAAAACAACAAAAAAAACCCACACAAACAACATAAACCAGGCCAAACCTAGGTCTGTAAGAGAACATAAATTGTGAGTTTAGATTCAATACCATCTTGGTAGCGGACAGAAAAAGTGCTGTAGTTTGGAGAAAAATTAAAATTAAAAAAGCAGTGAAGCTGATAGTAACAAAAGTTATATGTCTACTGGTAAATACTAAACAGTGTCAAGAAAAATTCCCAGGCACTAGAACTCAATTTTCTGTATGTTTAACTATTAGAAAAGTCCCTAACATGATTTTGACCCAAACCAACAAGCACCTTCACAAACAGCTTGTGGGCACATGTCAGGAGTAGGCTCCCATCATGACACATCCCTGCAGGCAGCTTGGATGCAAGCATCCTTTTTTGGAGGTTAAACTAGTTTAACAGTTGGACGTGGGCTATTCTGTGCCAGTTGGTCTTAGCACCGGAGAACATTCCCAGACATATGTAGTTTATGAATACCGACATAGCCAAATACTCTAGGTTGCAGGCACCTGAAACTAAAATTATTACAAGAATGTGACATGCAGAGCTTTTGAAGCAGTTGATAAACAGCAGTTTATGAACTGATAAGCTGTCCAAGTGATAGAGGGGTCCTGAGAGACTCTACAAAGTGTTTTTTCCTGCAAGAACAACTTCCTTGCAAACCATACATCTAGCTACAATATTAATTTTGTCACTCCAGCTAAAAGCCAACAGACTAAGACTGTGTGGTTGAAAATAGAAGGGGAAAATAAGTCTCCTGATGATCAGAAAATAAACGTAGTACTTCTCACATTGGAGGAAAAACATTACAATCCTCTTGAAAGTGCTTAGAAAAATGCTACTTTTTTTTTGGTTAAATAAGTGTGTTACTATTGCTACTCTCCTCACTACATCTGAGAGCTTTTGTTCCATGTATGCTTAACTCTCGGGCAATTTCTATCCCTGAGTGAATGGGAAGTCTGAGTACACAAAAGAGCTGGTTGCCAAGCCAGCATATGTTTGCACTAGCAAAGTTTCAGGACAGCTTGCTATGCTAGGGACACAGGCCTGTTTAGAGCAGAGCCTAGTGAAACATAAATAGCACAAATGTATTTACTTAGAACATTAAAGAGTTCTTGCTTGTGATGCCAGCAGAGCCTGGTATTTTCTTTTTGGCTCATTGAAGGCTATTAACAGAAAAGACACTCATTGAAGGCTATTAACAGAAAAGACAGGGTTCGGGAATGTAGGTAGAAATTAGGTTGAATCAGTCAGATTAAAGAGGAGACAGGACCGGTTCTGCTTCCAGCGGCACATTTACCCCATGCTGTGATTAGGTGAGCCCAGAAACATGATCTCATGTCTTTGATGTTGATTAGAAAGTTTACTCTCCAGATCTTGAAGCTCCAGAGACAGCAAAGGATGGGATTCACTGAATCAGGTGTGGGTTACACCTAGCATACCGCTCAGCCTAGTCACCCTGGGATCCTTCCACAGTCCTGCAGAGAGCAGGGAGCTGGGCAGGAACAGCAAGAACAGTTCAGGGACTGCTCCATTTCATCCAGAAGTAGACACCTTTTATACAATCAGATGAATTGTACTTCAATTTCCACTAACTCTGCTGGGAACCAAAGCAACCAGACACTTAAGAGTTCGGTGAGCTCAACCCGAGTCCCCGTTTGAAGGTCATTGCAGTGAACGCTCACGGAAGACCAACACACACACATGAGAACAACTTAGTCCAGTGCAACACGTCAGACACTAGAGCATGCTTTGTACTGCCCAGAAGCAATGCAAGGGTTAGGTGTATCACTTCTTAGCACAGACTTGGTTTAGCTGGTACTAACCTAAAGGCACTAACCAGCAGTCAGAAAAGGTACTTGACTGGTCAATCAAGAATCTCGAGGGCTTCAGGGTACCCTGTTGATCAGTGTGGGCACTGGAAGATGCAGGAGCCTAAAGCAGTTTCAGACATTTGGAAAACACAAATATTCACAGCTTTATGAAGGGTATATGCTTCATATAAGAGATTTTTCGCATATGAGCACAAAGACATCCCCTTTCAGGCACTGCAGTTTGCAATGTAACTACACGCACATACTCAGGTCCTACCATAACTGTGGAGCTGGCCTCCCAGAATGGTCGCCTTGCTCTCCATTGAGTCTGGAGAAAGCTGAAACCAGTCCATATCTTGTAGGAATCACAAGTTTGAGCTGGTCAGTCAGATACTACCATGGCAAAGGTCAGAAAAGGGCTGGAGAGATAATACAGGGCTAGGCCTGGAGGTCATAACAAATATATCTTGCGCCCATGAGCACACACCACGGGAGGACATCAGGGAGGCGGGGAAGCTGTTTACAATTTCCCTTCACATTCCTGTGGCTATTTAAGACAATAGCACAATGTGAGAGGTGTGCTATCGATATATGTGTATTCTGCTTTACACATGGCTGACGCTACTCATTATGTGCTCCTTGTGTCACAGCCAAAACTTGAATACTTTAGCTTCCAAAAGGTCAACAAAATGTGGAACCACAAGGCTTTAAGTCATCTGAAACACACAGCAATTTTTAAATCTGTTTGTGCGTTGTCACCCAGGAAGCCTGCATAATACTGCAAGGGAAAACAAGCTAGAGAAAGCAGATGCCTTAACAGCTACTAATTAGAATCTAATTACTCTTTCAATTACCTTTACTCACCACTCTCATTCCCCAAGCCAGCTACTGACAGACATGAGCTGTCCATGTGGTTTCCTCATCTAGCACAAACCATATTGAGTATGAAATCAAATGAACCCCTGTTACACCAACATGAGCAGCATGCCCTACCGACTCTCTGCAGAAGGAAGGCACGCTGAATATTTCATAGCACACATTTATAGCTAGCATCTCCTTTTCGAGGTGATATAGATACTGTATTTCTGCAGCATTTCAGTGCTGCACAGCTGTAGACAAGTGATTAAATTCTATGTACAAACACAAACACACGGCCAAATCACAGTCATGCCGGACTAAACGTGGCTTCCCCCATCCTTTTACTGGAGTTCAGTCCCTGACTGTTACAAACAATTTTGTCATGGGATAACTTCTAGCATCAACTTCTTCCTTACTTAAAACCAGAGAAGGTTCCTTGCATGCTGAAGGAATGAAATATAATCTTCATTCCTCCTGGAAGATTTTGCTATATATTCCAATGAATTGCAAATCCCCAAATCCTCATTATCTAGAAAGCCACCTATACTGGTTATTACTTTTCATCATTCTAGCAGTGCCTAGAGTCCTCCTGCAGCTACAGGACTCCCCCAAAGTAAGTCTGTAGCTGCTTGCACTGTCAGCAAGCCCATGCTATCACACCCACACAACATAAGCACATAAGAAAACAGAAGCAATCTCTATTTACAGATGAGGAACGAAAGCTGAGAGACACTGCCTCCAAACCACAGGAGAATCAACCTCAGATTTCCTGCTTTCAGCACAGTGTTATTACAGTCAGTCTGACACACATCTTAGTTTTGTGGGGACCTGAATTTCTACAGCTCACCAGTGATGAGACTGAGACATAAAGAGTTAGTCAGCAGGAGAAAGATTATCCGAGCATTGCTTTAATGTGAGAATTATCATGGGGGGTGGTGGTGGTACCACCCAGCTGCGATTACAGGGGCATTGCTGCACCCCACAACTGTGCTTGTTTCTTGTCTAGCACGTTCTACCAGGCAGCATACACATGCCACAAGCTCCTTCGTAGGTGATTTGACCAGGCTTTGCTTAGGATCTGCCTTTTTTCGATCAGTTTCTCAAAGTGCGCTCTTTCTCCCCAGAGGAAGGAAAGTATATTCCAGCGGGACGACTGTGGTCATGCCAGATGGCTGAAGGCTGGCAGAGAGATGTTCAGCCTGAAGGGAGAAGGGACTGGTTTGCAAAATACAAAAGTTAAGAAGAGACAGGGAGTGATCTTGAGCATTCAGTCTCTCCACAACATTGCTGAACTACTAAGAGAGTCCCCAGCTGGGTCCCCAGGCTAACTGGCACTCTCCTAAAAAGCTTCCAAGCTGGGTTTGGGAGTTAGTATGGCTGAGGAATTCCTCTAGTCTGGGCATCTCCACCTCGTTTAGGAGGACAAGAGGGTTCATCTGTATGGACATGGACATGATGCTACATCTCAGTGCCAGCAAACAGTCCCAGACATCATTTATTAGTACAGTTGTGGCTTAGCTCTGTTAATTATGGCCTGTCGACCTACTTACCAAACTGTACAGCTCCTTATCTGGTAGCTCCTGTAGAAATAAATCATCAGGGGAAGAGATCAAAGAGAAGAAAATAAACTTTTGCTGTGATTCCCCTTGCTTCTTGCATCCGCCACAGACCACAAAGTTACTAAGATCAATAGTAATTTGTTTTCCTGCACAAATCCCTGTTTGGGAAGATGTGGTCAGGGAGACTACAAGATGTGGAGCAGAACTCCCCCTCCTGACCACACAAATCGATCTCTCCCATTAATTAGCTGAACTTAGTTATCAACATGAGGAAGCTCCTAATAATACCCAGAGGTTTGGTTGGTTGGTTGTTTTTTTTTTTTTTTATTCTAAAGAGAGATGATTACTGATGTGCACACAAATAGGTCAAGCTAGCATACAGAATATAAAGCAGCTTTCTATGCCAACACATCCCTCTTGAATAAAAATCATGGTCAGTCTTGCATCAATTTGTTTTCTTATTACAGGCAAATTTGAGGTGCATGTAGCACCCTGGTAGCAGATCTTTGCCTTTTCTTCTGCTGCAAGTGAAAAAGCCAGGCGAACAGCATCACAGAGGGAAACAAACTGTGAAAGGAGAATCAGGTCCACTGAAGAGACAGGAACAAGTCCTGCTGCCATGAGAGTTTAAAAGATTCTTAATCATGNAAAAAACCAAAAAAAACCCCACACCACTCTAACAGATACTGACCTTGTCAATACAAAGAATCATTTTGAGAGTAGGAAATGGGGGGAGAGAGAGGCCTAAAATAAGCACTGTGCAAAAAGCTGCCTGTCTGCCTCCACATAGCCTACCTACCTAAAAATTTCCTTGTATTTTTAGTGAACAGTGGTTTGGGGTGGTTTTTTTGGTTTTTTTGTGTTTTTTTAATTCATTCTGACCTAGACTGCAACATCCTGTTCTACAAGAGGTGGATATAGGATTCAGCTTCTGCAGCTCACAATGAATCAACACACCTTTTTATTACTATTTATGCAATTTTTCTTCACTGAATATTATTCTGATTATTAAAGGAATGGTATTTAGATGGTGAAAACATGAAAAATATTTCATCTAATGTAGCATTTAACACAAGACTTTTCTTTGGGGGATATTGCACTACTTTATTAATTCATTGTTCTGCAAAGATGTGCAAGCTTACCTTACCTTACTGTACAGACCTCTGCTGGGTTCAAACTTTAGTTATGTTAAGTCCAAACTTTGACATTTTCCAGAAATGCTGCTTGGAACTTCATCCATAAATTCAAAGGGAAGGAGGGATGAAGGGAGAGACAGCTGGTTCTTTTCTATTATTCTTTTTTATTAACTATTAATATTGACTAAATATTTGTTAAATTGATTTTCTGTCTCTGAAGATGAATGTAAAGAGAATATTTTAAGCAATGTTCCTCCATCCTATCAGATCTGTAAGATCTAAAACCCTTGAACACATGAAGACACATGGAAAACGAGGGGGTTTTTTGGTTACTCAGAACAAGAGGAGGATGTCAGATACAGTGGGGGAGTTCTGTCTCATTCCTCCAGTTCTGAATATTTTGCATATTGCTTTTTCATTGAAGCATCTTCTTAAGCCTGTAAGTAAGAGCAAGAGACCTAATGCATCTACACATGAACATACTGAAAAAATAAATTTATATAAGATTAAGCGTTATTTAAATTATAAAATACAACTGGTTTTGCCTTTATCTGCTCCAGTTCCAGTCTCTTACAATGAGATAATCCCACTAGTTCCAGAGTGGGAGCCATCTGTATTTTAATTTATTATTAAATCCTCAAACTGTTAAGTATACATTTGAGGACAAAACTCTAAATATAACACAGAGATCTTGGAATCTATGTGAAGTTAATATTGTAGGAATATGGACACAAGATAATAAAGCTTTCTTATCACTTATTGCTACTACTTTCTTATTGCAAAATTTCAGCCTTTCCAAATAGCAGTGGAAGACTGATTGTACATGCTACAGACTACTGAAAGGAATTATACCCAAGTGGAACAAATCTTTAACCCAAGCCAATGTAGAAGCCAGTCTTTGTCAACTAACAGCATTGCCTTCAACAATGAGTGCTTCCCTTGACCTGCTGAGAATCAGAAACATCCTTAGAAAGACAAATGTGTTGAGGGGTAAAACTAGGATGTTACTGAATGCAACTGCAAGCCTGATTCGGCAGCATGTCTGACTGATGTTCCTCCCTGCAAAGACACGAGTGCAGCATCTCAGAGCTAGTTTCACAGAAGCACTCCCAGGGGCCAGACTTCCAGGCTGAGTTTGCAAAGACAGGAATCTGAGAAGAGGCTTTTGACTTGTAAGCACACAGACATGGCGTCGCACAAAATTCCTTCTGCAAAATTGTTTTACAGATTCAAACTGCACTGCTGCTGTTTCTTTGGTCAGATCAAGAAGAAATGTATTTTGAAGTCCAAAATGCCCATGTGCCTGAGATCACAAAATTGTGAGAGCCTACTTAATCTGCAGTCTTATATATATATACATATATATATGAACTGATTTCCTAACCTCTTTGTTCCACGCCTCCTCTCTTCCTGTGCATCGTACAAAGAGTACAAGCAAAATGTGTCATCACTACCTTCTTCAGGATCATTTCAGACATATGCTCAGAGATCTCTAGAGCAAAGCAAACCCATATATAGCAAGCAGCACTTTTCCTTTCATTACATTGCAGCTCCAGCTCACAAGCCCCAGATGATTTAGGTTGGGCAATTTAAGATGTCGATAGGGAGCGGGACTGGTTCACCGTCCAGTGTTTCAATACAATCACAGCCCTCACTTGTGATTTATGTTAAATTCAGTGTATTTCTGAGCTTGTTCTCCAGCCTGCATTTAAATGATGACGTCTAGGTAGATTAGGATTTGGCAAGATTTCAGGAAAGGTATATCAAAATTCTAATTCTTTTGTTCCAAAATAGAGGTAAGCATGCCTGAGGCAACACTGCAAGAGAGTCCCTCTCCAAGCAGCATGATGCCTTTCTCACAGTATCTTGATTCATCATGAGTGAAGGTTCCCAAGAGTTGCTGAGCTCAGAAATCAGCAGGAATCAGGATCAGGGAACTGTTGCTTTGCAGAAGATACTGGAGCACTCCCATTCTGATCCTCTTGTGCCTCACTGAACACTGGGCAAGACAGAACGATACAGATGCTAAGAGGTCAGAAGGGAAAGACACAGATGACCTCCCAGAAGCACTGGTATACGTTCAAAACTTTCACTGGTACTGGTCACTGAATTGCTTTGGAGACCCTTGGTACATGGCTTCACACATCCTTTCAGCACCAAAGTACTTCGGGAAAACCATTCTCTGGGTATCTAATACTTATCACACACAGCAGGACTTCCAGTGTCCTTTGAGAAGTGCAAACTAATTCTTTTCTTCTCATGTTGGCAGCATTACCATTGTCCTGCTACTGTTAAATCCCACTACCCTTAAACAACAAAAAAGATAAAACAGTTACTGGGACTGCACAGGCTTGTAAATGCCTTGCAGCGATTTTCACTTTATATTGGCAAGTGTTTAGACATTTGCATTAATTGTCATTATTATGTCATTATTATTATCACTTAACTCTATGAAGAAAAACCACTCTGCTCTGAATAGATGATAGTCTGGTATTATTTTTACCTGATATTACTTTAAGATGACACTTTCATAGAATCACAGAATGGTTTGGGTTGGCAGGGACCTTAAAGATCATCTATTTCCAACCCCCCTGCCACGGGCAGGGACAACCTCCACTAGACCAGCTTGCTCAAAGCATCATCCAACCTGGCCTTGAAAAGAACAGGTTAGTAATTTCTGTGGCATTTACAAGAAAATTTTGGGACGAAATAATATATGATGTAGATACTTCATTTAAGGAATTAAATACAACAATTAAAAAATTTGAGTTTTGGGAACATATCTAAGTTGTTACTTCATAAAATGGCAAAAATGCATATTCAGCAGCAGGATCAAACCAAAATTACTCTGAGAAGTCACTTGAGATTTTATATTTTTCTTTGTTCTCTAGCTGTAACTTAGCCAGGTCAGCACTCAGAGATGCCTTCCTCCTCATTCATGATCTTCTTGCACAAATAACTGTTTTGCAATGTAAATACGCAAAGCACGTGCATTTCATTACAATCACAAGGAACCGTGCATTTCTTTGACCTGCAGGGCTGTATGTATGAACACGACCTTTTGCACTTCTGCTGTCTGCCCAGCCAAGTTTCTCTGTCACAGACCAACCTCCCCAGCACCAGCCCTCCCACCACCATCTCCTGCGTGCTCCGGCGGGGCTCTGCCAGGCCAGTGCAAGGCAGGCACCGACCAGCAGAAGTGCCTCTGAGGGAGCCATGGCTCCCAGCTCCCCTACAACTGCTGTCCTGGACTAATGGGCAGGCAAAAGAAGACAGAGCCAGGCTCTTCTTGGGGGTGCTCAGTGGCAGGAGAGGCAACAGATGCAAACTGCAACAGAAGGAATTCTGGCCAAATAGAAGGAAAAATTCTTTCATGTGAGCTTGGTCAAAGACCAGACCAGGTCGCCCAAGTTTGTGTATCCTCCACCCTTGAAGATATTCAAGCCTCAACTAGACATAGCCTCTGGCAACCTGGTCTACCTGGATGTGATCTGAGCAGGGGCTGGACTGGGTGACCTCCCAGGGTCCCTTCCAATCTTCATTATGCTACAATGCTACAGCCTGGAGACAAACTGCTTTTCAGAGGAGCTTCAGCTGATCAATGTGATCTCACCTGTTTGAGACAGAAGTTCCCAACTTAACTATGCTTAAATAATAGGTTAAATAGGGTTTTTTTTAGGAGAAAACTCAGCTCTTATTTAGGCAAATGCAATCACAGATTCCACCTGTACAAGTCTTCCATCAAAGGTACCTGAAACACTGGAAATATCATTAAGGATAATGATATCTGTTATCAGAAAATAAAGGTGCGTCTCCCAACTTTCCTTTATTCCCATTTCAAGCTGGTAAGACGTGGTGATAAGAGGGAGGGATTATTTGCTCAAACTCATGCCATGTTATTGTAGGTATGCAGTTGGCCAATTCTGAGACACAGAAGTAGCTCATATGCACTCAGCACGGAGCGCAGGAAGAGAACACTGGGTACTTCTGCACCACAGACAACCCTAAAGGACTGAATCCCCAAGGACTTTACCCCAAGATAATATAATCCACAGGATACGAATCTATACATGCTTCACTACATGACTACCTTCCCTTTACTGTTTATCAGAGTGGGTATAATGAAGAAAAGTAGATTTGTACCAACATACCTACCACATATAAAAACAAATTTCTGCCTTGCCTCAAGCTTAATATTCAGTAATCTTTATAAGTCTGCATTTTCTGCACTGTTAATACATTCTTCTGTAACTCCCCCTCCTTTTTCTACTTGGGTTTTAACAAGTGAAAAGGATTTAAAAAAAAAATACATTTAATCCATTCTCTAAGGAATGATTCATTGAAAAGGGGAGAATAACCTCGCCTAATTATAGCTGCCAGGACTTTTACCTCCTGGTAAGTATACTAATAACTCTTGCACTAATTGCAACTTTTCCCCTCCTTCTTTAAGTTTTCAATTCCAGTCTCAAACTGCTTCTTTATGGAAACATTTTTAAAACTCATTATCACAAGTCTCTTTTCCCCAGTGCAGATGCTAGGGGCTCTGGGGAGTCCAGGGTTCTTCCTCCAGACTCTGCCATTTCCCACCTCAAAGCTTGTTTGAAAGAACTTAGCACTGTCATAGCCACCTCAACCTAAGGAAGCATCGTTTGCAAGGAGACAGAATGTCTTTCATTACACCAACTGATGTAGCTGGAAAAAAGACGGATTCCTCAGCTGAAAGGAGCCAGCCACAGAAAAAGACCTGCTCAGTGCGGGACCAGCATGTATGCATAGTGGAGTCTTCTGTTTGACTGCAAATTAAGGCACAACCATATAATATCTGGTAAACCACTGTGGCTGACATGGGGTAGGGGAGAAAAGGCACGCTATATCCAAGGAAATGCGGTTCAACTCACTGCAGCAAAAAAACAAATATCTGTACTCTTGCCAAAACCTGGACGAGACACATACCACATTACAACCAGTACAGTCTTCCCACAAAAAGCAACAGACAACACAAAATATAAGTACCGATTTGTGCGACATTGGAGCTGCACTCATGCATGCACTTACTGTTCCTACAGTTCTTCAGTGCACTGTTAGGAAGACTGGAAACCAGTGATTTGATGCAGTGTAAGCTGCAAGGACCTTCGTTGCTACCAAATATTGCACCCTAGCAAGCTCAGCAGCAGGAGATCTTTTGGTGCAGGAATCACTGAGCATGGAAGAGATTAGTACAGCTGGCTGAACACAGAACATCTTCTACCTCAATTTACATCTGCAGAAGAATATACAGGATATTCATTTAGTGGTATGAATTTTACCAATCCTGAAGGTTTTTTTGGGTGGTAGGGGGTTTTTTGTTGGATGTTTTTTGGTTTGTCTTTTTTTTTTTTTTTTTTTTTTTAGAGCATAGGGAAATGAAGATACTCAGAAAGTATCTTTTTGAGAACAAAAGACACAGAGCAACCTTCGGCTTCAACTCAGCAGCCCCTGCCTCCCCGGCTGGTGGAGAAACAAACAGCAAGCACACAGCTCTTCCTCACCCAGCCACCGCCTGAGCAAGGCAAAGCAGAGCAAGGCAAAAATGAGACTTTTCAGGCAAGCAAACCATCTGCCGTATACTTCTGCTGCATAAGATATCAAAAGGCCAGCAACAAATGTTCTGCTTCCGAGAGCTATCCACTGCTCCTGGTTTGGACCTTGCTAGCCCAGGTTACAAAAGCCAGCCCTAGAGGCACACGTACATATTTATCAGCCCCCCAGAAGCCAAGATGCTCTTACTTTGAGCTCTTACTTGAGCTGCTTCTGACGCACTATTCCCCACTGCTGTAAAAGACATCTGAAACAGTCATCATAATTCAAGGTTCAAAAGAATCAGCATTAACTTCGTATCATTGCCATTTCAGCATTATTTGCTTTCAGTAGTACCACCCCCACCACTCCTCACCCTCAAAAAATCCAACAAAAAAACCCCACCCCTCTACCATCTGTGTGATTTATCATGTACCGAAGCAAATTGTTACTCCCTCACAAAAATCACAGTCAGAGAATTCATTAGTCAATTCCCTCACCACCTACCATTTCTCACATTAAATGGAGCATATTTGTGATCCTAAGCAATCAAGTTTCTAAGGCAGAGAGTGAAAATTTGCTATTAGAATAGCCCATCACCACAGGCCTTTCCTTCCTTCCTCCCACCCACCCAGAGCCTTTAAGGGAAACAGTTATAGCTCACTGGGAACAGAGGGAAACACCCCACATTCAGCAAACCGAGCTCATGCACATCACTCGAGAGAAGTTCCTTCTGGAGCCAGGCGCACATGCACGAACACCACTTGGTACATACACATTTGCACCCCAGCCGATCTTGCCCTATTATTGGAACAAATGAAACCATTCTAATTAGAGAAATATGAGCAAAATTTGTCAAGACTATTTCAGAAGAGGTCTGAAAGCCAAAGCATGCTAAAATTCTCCAAAAGAGAAACTGCTGACCTGTCTCTAAGTGAGCTCACCCTGCTAGCCTCCTGTGGAAAGCAGCAGAAGCTGGCTAAGGATTCAGCAATTAAGAAAACAAGGCACCTACATGTATTCACAGTTCTGGCAACATTATGATTAATTTAACCTCCTCAAACTGCGTCCGATGTGCTCAGAGTATTATTTATTCCTCTTCAGCTTAAAAGACTTGTAGCTCTACAGATTCCCCCTCCTGGAGATGAGGAGGGGTGGGAAGCAGCTCACTGCAGCCACCAATGTGCTGGTCTGTAGCTTATAGGATAAAAAAAACTTCCCATACTAACCTGAAGATATAGGTTTTACATCCTCTTCACCAAAGTCAGTACCTAATTACCTTGACTCACCCAAGCTTATTTTTTATTCACAATGTATCCCAAGTCCTAAATAATCAGAAGGAAAGTTAGAGGGCTTTGCACACTCACAACAGCAAATCTTGGCCAGCTCATTTTCCAAATAAGAATCCAGATCCAACCAACCACACATCAGTCACATTGCTTGCAAGGAGGACTTAACGTCCATTAATGAACATCAGACTTCATTAAAACGTAGTTTTAAGTTCAGCAATACGACAGAATGATCTATTGAAGGAGGAAAGGGAAAGGATTGAAACTGCAGACTCAGTTATTTCTTGCTACTCATGACTAACAAGGTAATATAAATTAAAAATCAATACAGCAGGACAGTGCAAGACAAATGCTAATGTCCATGAAGAGATGATGTGTTAGCCCCATCATCCCCAGGCTGCCAGGTACAGGACTGTAATTCTGCAGGACTGGAGAGGACAGGGATGAGCTGCTTTCCACAGCAGAGGCAGAATTTGCATCAGCTTCCTCTCTGTACTCAATTTCCTATTCCCTCATGCCCAAATCATCATCTTCTTGTGTAGATGGGACCAGTACCAACTTTGAATTTATTTAAGTGATGAAGCCTGTCACAGAGCTACTCCAGCTATTTGCTTCTACCATTAAGAATGACTATACAGGGAATAGGAAGATATTTATAATATTTCATCGTAAGCATCATATCCTAGATTATTTGCAAGGCTACTGATGATTCCAGTAATCTTGGTCAGTCAAAATCCTCATACCAGCCTCAGGAGGAAAGCTGAAAATGAATACAAAGGATCTGAGACACTAGCCACACACCATGTAAGAGCAGTTTTTCTATTCTTTAAACTTGACCTCAGCAACGCTTCTTGAAGTTATTGTGCAAAAATCAGTATGAAAATAGTATATAAAGCTCTTGGACAAAAAAAAAAGGGTTTCCTCACAGGTGCTTAATATAAAGTTACATTTTGATAAATTCATTACACAGTTGCACTTACCACAAGGAGGAAGGAAAATTGGTGCCACGCGGCTGAGAGAGATTCGTTCTTCCATATGACCAATTTAGGTACATTTCATATACAAAATGCAGAAATTTCACCATCATGGCAACTTGGAAAATATTACTGAAGGTGACTTGACACATACTATTAAAACTGGATTCATACCCTTTTATTTTTTAATTGCACTAGTTAGGGAGATTATAAAAATAATCATCATATCACTTTTATATTCAAAAATATAAATCTTTCAGTTCAGTAGCATACTTCTCATAAGCATATGTATGCTTATTCTTCTATCAAAAAGGTAGTTACAAATACTTAACCTTCAAAGTATTTAACTGAATTAAGCATGTATTTATTTTAATTTTTAAAAAAATAAATATTACACGTCTGTCAGTAACTCCTCACCCATGGAATTCATCCCTAAATCTAAACTTGTTACTCCTTCAACACAAGCAACTATCTTCGCATGCAAACGTAAAGACAACAATTCACTGCACCTTCTTTCCAACTACTTCATAGCAACCTGAACATTTAATACATATTCCTTTAGAGAAATCTGAGTGAATTTATTGTATAAAATTATGATTGGCATGGTACAGAAAAGTTCCTTTTAATGCACATTTCCCAGTAACTTGTACACAAATATTACAAGTATCAAGCAAAATGCAAAAGTCTTAAGAACTAACTCCATACTACAAAAGTGTTCACATAGTGAAGTTACTCTGGTTACAAAATGTCATGGAAATAAAAGCACTTCAAAATACATATTTGGGAAATGTTCTCGAATAATCAACACAACCTTAAGTTAGTTAAAAAATGCAAAGAAAGAGATACCCTCTTCAAAATACTATTGTTGACTTGGCAAATTGGAGCAAAGTTCAGATCAGTTCATTTTTTGAAGGATTTTTCTTTCCAAGAAACAAAAAAATGAAAAAATCTTTAGTTAAGAAAGGGTTCAATTATACTATGATGACAAATAACGCCATCAAAAAGTTATCTGGCTCTCTTGTTTTCATACAGGAGCTGTCAGAGGCAGAGATGTGTAAATGAACACCTTCAGGTATATACAGATTGCCTTTTCAGTAACAAACCAACCAACAAAAAAAAACCCAAAACCCGAAACAACAGAAAGGAGACAATCTGAACTTTGTTGTTTCATTTAACTAGTTCAGTTCCTTAGGTCACAAGACCCAAGACAGTGGTCTGCAAAGGATACATATTTAAAGACCAAAACCAAACTTCCACTGCCAAGGAACACCTAGATGCCCCGTTATGTGAGTACCGCATACCCTCACAGTAAGACTGTCAGAGGCCATCAAATCTCTGCTTCCCAATGACCTTGAAGACCTGCTATTCTCAACAAGACAAAAAATGCTTGAACCCAACAGCCTTACAAAAATGAGGCACAGTCATACTGTTAGAAAATAACACAAAACCTTGAAGACTGAAAGCATCCTTAAAAACTTACACAAAATAACTACAAAATAAGCAATACATGACACTATTTCTGTATCAGGTGACTTGCCTGTGTTTGACCAATTGAATGTTGGTAGATAGATCTACATGAAACTCACACATACTAGACATCATGTTCAGGCATTATTGTTTTCCTTTTACACACACACACAAGTTACTATTGGGTTATCCAGTCTACTCAAACGCAGTGAGAAACAGCCCACAGCACACATAAAAGGAGCATTATCCAATACAGTGTTGCAAAAATGGAGTCAGAATACCTGAGTCTCAGAGACATTACTGTCCTCCTCCATTACTGGATTATTTACTTTTCCAAGGAGAACCTCTAGTTTCCATTTCTTCACTCTGATGAAATTTATAAGATTGTGTCTTTTTAAAAATGTAAAACTTTTAGGAAAAAAAAATGCCAACCAAAGTGAATTTTTAAAGCTTTTTAAAGGGAGGGGGGAATTCACTTACAAAATAAAGGCCACCTTCATGTAAAATTGGTACTGCCAGTATGCCATCATTTTGTTTAAACGAGAGACTTAGCTCCCTGTTCTAGAAGCCTTATTACATGCAGTCATGCAAGATGAAAAACTCCATCCTTTTAACAATTAAAAATATTATAAATAGGACCAATGTGGAACAGCCCTTTGTTACAATCACCAAGGTGGTAAAACCAATGCAACAATTAGGTCATGAAGTCTCCTTTAAGTAGCCACTGCAATCTGTTTAGTACTTCTGTATTTTCCCTTTTACTTTGCATATTACACAGTGTAACTTAAAATGTTATTTAAGAGCACTTCAGTCCCACAATGTAGGATTTAAGCTTGTGTGAATACATATGCATGGCTCTGCAACATTTTTAATGACTTACAAAAATACATTCAACCAAAACTTTATACAGGGTTCTCTGTTTTTTTTTTTTTTAAATCAAAAATTAAGGAAAAGCCAAATGGTCCCATCATTGGCTAAATAATACACTCCAAGTTCTGGAAGCAATTCCAAAGCAAAAGCACATTCAAGAATAACATATATTGAATTGCATACTTCTTCATTCATCTTTATCAGTAATAAAATTCTACTGCATATAATTATTCAGCCTTATAAATAATGCTAAGCAGAAAAATATTGACCTCTGTGATACTTTTCTCAGTTTATAGAAGCATTTCTCAGTTTATAGGAGCAAAGGAAAAAAAACCTAAAGTGCAGACTACAGGCCATGACAGGCATAATAAATGACCAAAGGTGCAGCCAAATTTGCATTAACATCTTAAGTTACTTCACCACCTTTCTCTTCTTCCTAGAAGTCACCGTGTGTGCAACTGAAGAGCTGGTCGGTTGGTTTGTGCCACAGTACAACCTGTAACCACTTGTAATTTTTTTTAAAACTGGCTGAATTGTCCATAGATATTTCCAGGCAATAGCTTAGGTTCACAAAACCTTACTTTATTAATACTTGAAATCACACAATATTGACACCTCCTCCAGAGAACGCTACTGTCCTTTTATTGCAGTATGTGGTTGAACCACTGATGCTCGGTTGACTGTCTTTAACAAGCGACGTCTTCATTTCCATTTCACACGCTACAATAGCTGCATTCAGTTCCACTTGAGCTCGATGAACAACATAAAACATGAGTCCTATGCTTAGGACAATCTGCAAACAAAACAAAGGTGTGTTGTAGGCTACATAAACTGCAAGCATGAATACAAAGCAATTGTTCTGAACCAAACAAAAAGTTATTGATGCAAAGATTCATGGAGGCATCTGTTGAATCAATGCTTCACAGGCAAGACATTAGAAGGGAGATTAACTTAACCAATGAGTGGCACTAAACCTACATATGCTAACAACATAACTAGCATATCAGAACATAGACATCAGCTAGAACTTAAATATTTATATGAATTGAAAAGATATTTTCTTTCTTTGTGTTGCCATCCATATACTTTATCTCTTGGCAAACATGTCTCCACAAAGAAACAGTGTGGTGTATTTCCGTAAGTCAAAAGGGCTGGTTTCCATGTACCAAGCGAATAATAGGTTGAAATTGTACTGGGCATCTGCAACTTGCAAAACAGCAGAGACAGGGGGTGATGCAGAGGAAAGGAAATAAAACTTCTTGTCTTGCCCCTCTGCTGTGGATGATAGAGAGAAGAGCAGTGTCACTGACTCTCAGATATCAGGACTAAACAGGACAGAAACCAACTTTCTAAGCAACTTACTTGGTTTCTGGAGGATGGCTCAGGGAGGGGACAGGATGTTGGTGGTGTGCGATCTTCTGTTTGTTTGTTTTAAGAAGGAAACATTGTCCAAAACTAGGGGTTTAGTTCAGGTTTTTGATCTGAATTTTATTGCTAAGAATTTTTAAACTTTCACCACAAAAAATATCAGGAATAAACTTGGACAGTTTTTGCTAAGAAATTACTCATTCAATGACATTGTCACGCACTGCAACCCTAAAACACCAGCTAAGTTTTCGGCTGAGATCCTCCTTAAAAAAAAAATAAAATCTTCAAACAAAAACCAAGCTGTCTCACAGGGGGAGTCCCTTTCAAAGAAGTAAATTCCTCTGCCTTTTTAAAGAATGTTTTATGAAACCAGCTGGAATCTGCAACTGCCTTTCGAAAAAACAAGAATGGTATAACATTTACAGCAGAACCTGAAGTTTTCAGTCCAAAATCTGAACTTCATTATTAATTGGTAGGGTTATATTTTCTTTAACATTAAGGATTATCACTTTAAACATCTGTCAGCACGCCATAACGGATGCTAGAATATCACTGAGTAAGAAGATTGACAAGTATGGTCACAGGATAATTGTGGCTGGAACTGCTCAGAGTAGGGCTGGCTCTGAGATCAGACCAGGTTGCTCAGGACTTTTGTCCAGTCAGGTCTTAAACTCCCAAGGACAGAGATTTCACCACCCCTCTGGACCTGTTCCC
>VZTO01019918.1:0-14098 GCA_013400615.1 Syrrhaptes paradoxus | reverse complement strand
GTCTCATCTGGGATTTTGGACATGCAAATTACATGGCTTCAAGAGCTCTTCAACCTATAAGTATCAAATAGTAAATTTTCAGCAGTATAAATAATAGCATACACTTGATGTCTCTTGTTTAGATAAAACCAATAACAGTAATAAAAATTATAATAACAACATCTTAAAGGTTTGTCAGGTAAGAGTAGACTTTTGTATAGTACAGTGCTCCTAAGGTCTATTTATATCTGAAACTAAGTGGTTTGTTGTGCCAGATTACAGAGTCTGTTCCTCTTTGCTCTTTTGTTACAGTGAGAACTCATGCCATTAAAATATTTATATTTAGAGCTAACAGTTGCATGCTCACTAAACAAGCACCGTCGATAAATTTTGCTTTGATGCTTTTTATGATAATGCACTGTAATTGGATTCAGCAGTAAATCCAAACACAGCTCTGAGGCATTGATTTTCCAAACGATTCTGTCAAAATTATGCAGTAAGAAATGAAACAGTAGCTTGATGAGGCATATCATAAAATGATTTTAAAATATGGTTATTGAGAAGATATCAATAAGTTGATAGGTTTCTATTAAGACAATCCTAGGAGGGACACCTAAGGAATTGATATCATATTCTATACTGACCCTTCATAAATACACTGTGGCAGACAGAGACAGTGTATTTAATTTGTTGAGACAGACAGGTAAAATGCCTGTCAATGATGTCAGAAGTGTTGAATGATGGCTCAAATGGAAAGTAATTTTAAAAAAACACACAAAAAACCCAACAAGAACAAAAAAATCCACTTTGTACTTTTTTCTGTTAGGATTTAGATGATAATTTCTGCAAAAAGATGTGTCATTTTTGGACAGAGTATGCTGGTTATGGCTGGGATAAAGTTAATTTTNGGTGTTTGTCTTCCCAAGTAACATGATGGAGCCCTGCTTTCCTGGAGATGGCTGAACAACTGCCTGCTGATGGGAAGAAGAGAGTGAATTCCTTGTTTGCTTTGCTTGCATGTGTGTCTTTTGCTTATTAAACTGTCTTTACATGAACACACAATTTTTCTCACTTTTACTCTTCCAGTTCTCTCCTGCATCTCACCAGGACAGTGAACAAGTGGCTGTGTGCTGCTAACTGCTGGCTGAGGTTAAACCACGACACAGAGGAACACCATTTTATTGTGATTTATGCATAAGCTCTATATAGCACATGGTTTATTAATGCTATGAAATGGTTTATAGCCTTTGTGCATGCATGTCTTTAGAATGATCTGCATGTAAAATACTATCCAAATATAGCTCTTAGTTCTCATCCAATTCTCATCCAATTCAGGCAAATTGAATCTCCAATACATATCTGGAGAAAGTCCTCACCTGGGAAAAAAATGTGTGTGGGAGGATGGAATTATTACAGGCATAGTTCCCCTCTTTCCTTTGAAGAGAGAAGCATTTTCCAGCTTAAAACCTAAATCGACTGTAGTTCTCTTATAGTCAAATCAGCTTCTCTGAGGAAGGAATGTGGTGACTATTTGCTGTAGGTCTCATGAACAGGAAAATTAAGTTTGTACAGTAGGGTCTTAATAGAAATGGACATGAAGGCATGACCAGTTCAGGAACAGAGGTATAGTGGTACTGACTGAATGGGTTATGCCATGCTCAGACCTTTTAAAAATCAATATGCATTGATTTACTGCAGAATAAGTTGTTCAGTTGTCCTCAAGGTAAAAAAAAAAAATCAAGTTTTGCTTTCTACCTCTGGTTCGCCTTTGCATGAGTTACTCTCTGAATCCTGTCCTAAGATTTGTTTTAGCCATCATTGGGTTTGTACGTATGTTAAGATGTGCATATTTTTGAACTATTTTGAAAAACAAAGAGGATACAACCACTAGTATATCATAATGAATCTTACTTTTCCCTAAACTGATTAAAAAGCCTGTAATTTTCAGGAAGAAAAAACAAGAAAGCAATTTTTCGTTGCAAATGAAGTTCTACTCAATCTTCTTTTACATTCTCAATATCTTGAGAAGACACGTCTTTAAGCTCTAGGACGAGAGTCTGAAAGGATTTTCAGTCAAAATATTGCTAAATCCAAGTTCTGAATGATATTAATAATGATTATTCTAAGCCTAATTCTAAACCAATTCAAATTATGGAAGCAAAAAATTTAAACTTCATAATATATTTAATCTATCTTCTTACTGTCTTTTTGTAGGAACCTATACTAAATTAGTTCAGGTGAATAGATCTAAAATGAGCTTTAATCACAGAATATATAATAGTATCAATAAAAAGAAAATACACGTCATCCAAAATTTTGTCAGAGACAATGTTGCTATACTTAGATCTCTGGATAAGAAAGTTTCCATTGTTACAAGGAATTATAAAAAATAAAAAGGGTGATTATTCCAGAACAAAATCACAATGTTTACCTGAAATTAAATGTGGATCTACTTTTAAGTAGAAGAGACTGGTTCTGTGTTGTATTTTGAATTGATGTTGAAACTTTAAAGGTTTTAAGAAATGTCTAAGGTTGGATTTTGTAACTTGAAGCTTTCCATAGTTAAGTCAACAGGAATAAAGGCTAGGATAACATCAGAAATAAGTATAGATAATCATGTCCATATTTTTTTTCAATTATTTGCCAACAGAAATTATTAATCTTCCTGTTAGAAAAAAATAGAGACAAACATGTTATTTGAAAGAGAAAAATATAGGACACACCTGGGCAAGGGAGATGTTTTCCTTTTGATACTATTAATGAAACTGTTTTTTTTTCTTTTAACTAATGAGAATTAGCAAAATTCTGTTTAAAGTAAAAATATCAGAGAAAGATGTAATATTTATTAAAAGTTTGCATGCGAGACTGAGCTCTATTTGTAGATTCTAGGGATGCCAGAAAGACATAAACTAGTACTAAAGGTTATGATTACAGCCCAGAAAGGAGTGGTGGTATGAAGATCGCTTAAAATTCATAGGGGGAGGTTGCAAGCAGGTGACATACACAAGTGGCTGCAACCCAGTCTGTGGGTCGATGCCGGTGTCTTGAAAGAAAACTACAGCTTCAAAGGGTGGGATAGATGAAGGCAGTGTTGATGACACTTAGCAGCAGGAAACTGAAGATATGAGATCTTAAGTTGTTTCAATTTTAGGGTTAGCTTACACACTAGAAAAAGGGTAGAGATTATTTTATACTGTCCAGTGAAATAGGCTTTTAGAACACTCTATGTTAAAAAACAGTTCTGGGAGATCTGGTTCTTCTAAATAAATTAGGCTGAAGGAGAAGAGAAACACTATTTTTTAAAGTGGTTTTTATGCAGAGATCAGAAGGAAAGTTGAGGAAAGGAGATTTTCTATGAAACTTCTAACTGTAATTATGTCAAAACTTTAATGAAAGCATTCTAGTTGTCTATCTGAATCTTCTCTTAACTGGCTAAGAACAAATTTGTGTACAAAACACCATATGCAATCACTCCATAAGAGAAAATTTCACTTCTGTGCAATGGTATTTAACAAATATCAGGAACATGTTAATCTCCTGAAACAAGGAAAATATAGAGTTTAGTTAGTATGTTATCTAAAATACTTAAAAAAAACAAAACAAAACAAAACATACCCTGGAAAGCCTGTCAAACACAAGCTGACACTACTCAGTCAATTTAGATAAAGGTTGGTTAACAGGCTACATGCAGTCAATCATGTGTTCAATTTCCTTTTTCATGAAACGTCAGCAGTGAGAAAGAACATCAGTTATATAAAACCATAAATTGCTCAACACGAAAGAGCTGTTAGGATCACATTTGGCAGAGCCCGTTCCTCTATTTGAGAATCTGAATTGTCCTGTTGACCACAAGTACTCTGCCATAGCCTAGAGTGAGAGCTATATTTTAGCCATATTTGGCTAAACTCAAGTTTTGACAGAATGACCCCCAGTTTTTTTTCTGGGGGTCATTCTATTAATAATTCACATTCTAAGTGAATTAGACTCATTTTTTTTTTATACACAGACAGGACAAAAATCAACAGGTTACAGTACAGGGAGGCTTTTAATCCCTCTGTACTTGATCAGATAAAGTCAGCAGAATCTGTATTCTATTTTGGAGAATTACTCCAATTTAAAACTGTAACCATGGTGGTAGTCCTATACAAAAAACATTCCATTTAAGATGGTTAAGTTGAGTGAATATTTTTTTATTTTTAATTTCCAAAACCAATCTTGTCACTGGTTTTCTGTGGATGATTTCATTTAGCAAGGCAGTTGCTGTTGACTAAGATTTGTTCTAAGATTTGTGAAATCTTTCAGTTTGTACATTTCAATCCCACTAGCAGCACTATTGTTTCAACACTGCAGGAAGAATATAAACATCTGTAAATCACCCTTTCTTCCATTTTATTTCTCACTCTGTCTATGAGTGGTTTTCTCTTTCATTTGCAACTCTTCAGTTATGGTTCTCCTATTTATACACGTTAACAGATTTATCTTTATGATGATGAGATATTTTAATTCACATTATTGAAAATTTAATTCAAGGGAGGAGGAGAACTGCCACATCAGGCAAGGCAGTCTACTTCTGTCATTACTGAGCGGGCTAAGGCTGTGTAAATCTACACAGATACATCCTACATAGGATTACTAAGGCTTACAGAGGTATATATACCAGTGAGCACAGGACAAGTTTAAAATACTACCAAATATGAAAACAATTTTTTTTTACTATGAAAATAGCTCCCCACAAGAGATGAATCAGTGGAAATAGGGAGGTGTGCTTTTTTGTGTTTTTCTTTTTCCTTATGTCTTAATATGAACTGTTTTATTATAGTTCACTTTGAGAAATTAAAAAAAATTGGCATATGAAAAAAATAGCTTCTCAGGACAACTCTTCACTTCAATGAAGAAATACATTTAATAACTTTACTAGTACTCAGTATCTTTACAGAGGGACAAATGAGAATACTGAAAGGGTCTGTAGAAAGAAAGAAAAGCATAACAAAGTGAAAGTCAGGCAAATTCACATAGGAACAAACTTTTAATTGAGTTCCTAATTCAGCATTTACTCAAATTGTGGGCAATTATATATCTCTTGATGCTTTTAATTTATGAATGGCTGTCCTTTTTTGGAAATTATACATAAGTCAGTGAGCATAATAGAGGAGTAAAGGCATCCAATTCTACAGTTTATGTTAATCAGCAAGTCAAATTAGATAACCCAATTTTGTCTTCTAAGTATTAAACACTCGTCGGCTATATAAATCTATTTATCATCCCATTAAATCAAATGGTTATCACTTCTGTTGAAGCATTAGCTTCTTCAAAAGAAAAAAAAAACCACTCACCAGATTCTGCCCTGTGATGTAGTGATAAACTTGGTGCAACTGACAAAATAATGTGCTCCAAAGCTACAGTAAAATCTCTGGTTTTCAAGATTTTCTGAGAGCATAGTTGAGACTACTAGTTGATGAGGGTGAGGAGAGCTGTTGTTTAACAAAATAGTAAACCAATAGCTATAAGCATTATGATAATGGGTTCTCTAGAAACATGGTGAAAGATCCAGAATGCACAGAAAGAAAAAAACAGGGAGAAAAGTAAGATGGATTACCCAACCAATGAATCTTAAAAATAAGCTTTCCTGTAATTGGGAGAAAATTTAAGTATTCCATCTTGACAATCAGGCTATCTTATCCAGCTTTTCATTATTCAGACAAAGTATTGTCACCAAAACGAATTCATCAATGTAACAGAGATAAATGATCCAACATGGAACAGACAGAACTATCTTCCTGTTCTTATAAAGAAAATTGTCTCTTTGTACTATTATATCAGTGACAAAGATGTCTGGACTTTATAAGAATCTCTTTCCATTTAGTCTGCCTTAAATATTAATGATGCCATGATTTAACCTCTCTATACTAGGTTCAAGAAGGGGTTTAAAAATACTAATATGGAATAGCATTGTTTCAAGCATAAAATAATCAAATTAATTTAAAGATACGGTTAGTTTGCACCACCTTGAAAGAATTAATAATGTTAAATAAAAAGGAGGCAGGTTGGAAAGAAACTGAAAAACAGAGATTGCTTCTGATCTGTCTAATTATTTCAAGACAAAATGCATTAGATTATTACATTCCTCAAAAGATGAGGATACGTCAGTTTTAATCACAAACACTAACATCCCTAGTAGTCCTATAAATCTCTAGGGGAAAAAATGTTTCCAAAACAAAAAAAAAAAACAACAAAAAAAAACCCCAAAGGTAAAAGAAAGATGTATTGGGCCCATATGGCCAGCTTATATCTAACAGTGGTGGAAAAGAAAACATAAATTCTTAAGCTGAAAATTTGGTTAACATAAATATTTTAGATAATAAATTGTCAGATCTCAGCATATCAGAGTTAGACAGTTACCTACAGTGTTTTCTACATTGTTTCTCTTCCCATTGGCTCTGAAACTGCATTTGCACCATAAAACAAGAAGCATATTAACTTTTTTAATGAAGTAGGCATTGTTTCAAATACCAAATGGTAAAGACAGTTCCATGAGTGCTTTGCAAGACAGAATCAGAAGTACCAATAGACAAATCTGAGTTATTCAGCTCCAAGACTCTACATAAGGAATTCATTTGGATTCCTTTCAATGAGCTTAAGTGTGAAGGTCAGAGTGTATCTACACCAGGAGATCAGAGACAAGCTCCTTATCTCACACTATATATGTGTCTTGCATTGTCCTTAGATATTAACTGTAAACAAATTGAAAACAAACATATATATATATATGTATTTATAGAAGATTAATGAGCCCATGACAATCAGAGGAATCTTTTTCAGCAGCTGATATAACTAAAATCTCCATGCCTTCTCTAGGGTGGTGTGTAGACAAGTATTTTCCCTTTGACATTTGTACTATCCAAAAAGTTTGTCATATCACAAACACCATGTAGTAGAGGCACACCCACTGATAGAAGACAAGCCAGAATGAAGACAGTGGGACAGTGAAATAGAAGAGACATCCCATCTCCTGCTCCCTTCAATCCTAAAAAAGGGCTCGTGGGTTGAGATAAGGACAATTTAATAACTAAAGTACAAATGTAACAGATGGTATTAAGAAAAGTGATTTTTGGAAATTTTGTGACAAAATAGCCATAAATTAAATTTCAAAATTTAAATGCAAAAATACCCATGAAAATTTGTAGCATTAAATTGAACTTTGTACCAAGTATCACTTAAGAAAGAATACTGCCTTTTGACAGGAAGCAATTAAAAGAATAGGTATGTTAAAACTCCTCCAAGAAAGTAGGTCAAGATTCTCCATAATTTAGTCTTACTTCATTGCACATTATGCGTCACATTTCTGTTGAACTAAGCAATGGAGAAAAATTCTTCAGAATGAAAAAAAAAGAGATATAGAAAAACTGGCACCTTTTTTCCTAATAAATTAGGCTTGGTTTTCAAAAGAGTATCATTATGTCTTAGCTAACATAACTTCCTACATAGCAATGTAGATAGTGTATTTTCTAGGTGTTCTATAAATCCACAGATGTCATAGCAGATACAAAAGCAGTTGCAACCATCTCTATAACCATGGTGCCAGTGTTTGGACTTGAAAGTGCTTCTCTGGGTGTTTAATAATGCAAAGTTAGAGACAGCAAACCAGACAAAAAGCCATTTAACATTACACTTAACTATTATTTTAAAATTATTTCCTGATGGAAAAGGTATTAGGTTAACACCATGGAGTAACTTACACAGGAAGGGACCTCTAGGAGTTGTGTGGTTCAGTCCTTCCCTGGAAGTAGGACCAACCCAGAGCAGGCTGTTCAAGGCCTCATCCGGTTCAGTTTGGAGGATGAGACTCTACAGCCTCTATTGGCAAGCTGTTCCAGTGTATTATTACAGTCACACTGAAAAAAAATACAGTTAGGTACTGCAAATTTCCAGTTCTGCAGCTTGTGTCTCTTGCTTCTCATCTACGCAATACACACCTCTCAGAAGAGTTTGATTCGACCTGTGTAGTCAAACAGCTTTACAATTCCTTCCCAAAGCTGTGTCTTTTCCAAGCTGAGCAAGACTTTCTCCATCAGCATCTCCTCACAGGGCAACTCCTCCAGCCTCCAACTGTCTTGGTGGCTTCTGCTGAAATTGCTCCAATATGTCAAAGTCTGTTTCACACTGGAACAGCCCAAAGCTGTAAACAGCAAACTGCCATGTTAACTGTTGAGTCCCAGTTGTCCAGCCCGCCAATGCATCTTTATAGTCTTTCAAATAACTTATAAAAAAAAAGGTCATTTACAGCCAAATGTGAAAAAAATAACCTTTACAGCTATTACATTATCTGAGTTTTTTGAGAAGTTCAATTTTTTTTCTATTTTGTTTGTGAAAATGGTTGGCCAGACAACAAATAGAAACTCCACACTTCACACACTGGAGGAAAGAGTACAGCATATTCCTACTTGTCATCAGAAAGTATACATAAGAGAATGATTTTGAGGTACGTATATGTTCATGCATAAATACATTTACAATTAAAGCTAAAATTTCTCTACAAATGAATCTAGTAGCGTATACTCTGACGTACCACCTGCACCACTGTATCTAGTGCCCTACTATCACCAGGAAGTACATAAACACTTTCATATAGCTGTAATGTTCCAACTGGAAATAATTGCATCTTTCTGCCCTGTCTTTTTGTAAATTCTTTTATGAAGCTGCAGCCTATGGAAAACCCACATTGGATCAGGGTCCTGGCAGGACCTGTGACCCCATGGGTGACCCACACTGGAGGGCTGTATCCTGTGGAAGGGACCCACGCTGGAGTAGTTCATAGGCTGCAGCCCACGAGAAGAACCCACGCTGGAGAGGTTAATGAAGGACTGTATCCCATGGGAGGGGGACCCCACAATGGAGCAGGGGAGCAGTGTGAGGAGGAAGGAGTGATAGAGACAAAGTGTTATGAACTGATTGCAACTGCCATTCCCCATCCTCTTGACACTGTTTGGGCGGAGGAGGTAGAAGAGTCAGGAGTGAAGTTGAGCTTGTGAAGAAGGGAGGGGTTGGGTGAAAGTGTTTTCAGATTTGTTCTTATTTCTCATTCTCCTACTCTGTTTAAGTGTCAAAAAATTAAATGAATTTCCCTAAGTCATGTCTGTTTCACCAGACTTTAATGACGGTAATTGGTAAGTGGTCTCCCTGTCGTTATCTTGGCCCGTTGGCACTTTGTTGTATTTTCTGCCCCTGTCCTGTTGATGGAGGGGGAGTGCTAGAGTGGCTTGGTGGGCACCTGGCAGCCATCCAAGGTCAACCCACCACATTCTTTCAAAATTTTTGTTCTCTGAAGGTAGAAGCCATCTTATAAACTCCAGTTAACTTTTTCCTTCTTTGTATGAACTTGAAAATGTATAGCTATGCTACGTGGATACCAGAATTCAAAACTGCAAGGAAGAGGAAGGACTGCAATCAAACTGAGCTGTTGACACATAGTTCTCTATATGGTAACAAATGTTGGAATCAGTAAGCTTCCTGAAGCGATGCCCAGATTTAATATTCAGTGAGGATTTATTTGATCTATGCAAATCATAGTGAAGGATCTGTAAAGTTACATACCCAAATTCAAGGGTTCCTTTTCAAAACATTAGCATTTATTTGGTTTAAAGCTACATTTTCTATACTAATAAACCTTTTCAGATGCAGATAATGACACCTGATGCTTAAAGAAATTTACTGATCATCACAGGGATCAGAAATAAATTATTTTTCTTTCAAACACGGGACTGTACAAATAGATCTAGATATGAAGAAAAATGAGTTCAGTGATTTGTTTTCCCAGACAATTTCAATAATCACCTGGTGATTCTAAAACACAAAACTGAAAACCCAACAACCATAAATCAACTAATTTAATGTGAAATAGATAAAACCTTTGTATAAAAGTATTGTATCTAGCAATGTAGCCACATCTGTCAATTTTTGTAGTTGAATCATAACACTTCATAATGGAACAATTCCCCAAATCTCACCTTTAAATATTTACGTGATGGCATAAGTTCCTGCTATACAGTGAAGAAATTATAGAAAAGAACATTCTGTCCAAAAAACCAATTCAATGACAATGGGCCGGTGAGTACTACAACTTTTTCTGATCCCCTCCCCCAAATTCTTTTTTTGAAACAGCGTGCCTGCAAAAAGATCAGAAAGACAACTCAAGAGTTGAAAGCTTTTCCTAAACTGGCCTCACGAGGACATAGGTTATCAACAAACAGGTTGCCAACTGCTGATCCAGATTGCTGTGATATCAGTGAAAAAAATCCTACTTCAGATCATTGTTTTAATGTGCTTTGTTTTAGATCTATTAAGAATAAAACAGAGAAAGGAATAATTCTTGAACCATCTACCAGCTGGCACCTTTAAAAAAAATGCAAAATTTGCTTATAACAACTGTATTGATAGGACCATAGCCAACGGTCAGGAAAGCAGTTTGCGATGAATAATCCAGCCAGCCTTATATCCTAGTATTTTCACAGTTGCATACTCCCTACTGAGAATTAGTTTCACATTGCAAACTGCACTGAAAGTCATAGGTATTGGTGAGATGTAATCACAATGTACCAGGCAAAGGGGAGTACAGACAAAAAACTATTCCTGACATTACTGAGAGTAATTTTCAGGCAATTACTACAAGTGGAATAATATAATAAACAAGTCTAAATATTATTTTAATATTATATTTATTTGCTGTTCTGTATAGTCTACATTCTGTATAATTAAGTAGCTGAAAAAGGATAAAACTGACATTTATTTCACTTTTTCTTGGCAATACAAGATGGACATCTTTCCCTCTTTCTTTGAAGCTGAAGTTGAGCAATGTACTAAAATCAGGACAAAAATATATCTAATTTTTAAAATAATTCAGGTCTTATTTCCTCAAATAACATAGTAGTGCTTATACACCATGAATATACAGAATCTTTTTCCTTGTCTTCCAAAATATTTTGTGTATCAAAATACTGTTATTATTGTTCATATTGTTAGTGTTTTGCCTTTTTTTTCAGCACGTTGAGAAACAACCTAGACTTAAACTGTTGTGTGTGGTACTGTCCTATCTTCATGATAAAATTGTTCACGCTCAGTAGTGATGGATTGAAAATACAGAGTGCATGAAAAGAAGGAAATAAGACAATAAGACAAATCAATCAACAGAACATTCCACTTGTGAAACCGCCTGTAGACTTCTGACGTCTTTACTCATTAAGCTTGCTCTTGAATATATTACTGAAAGTTAACTTCTCACTCACAGGCCTGTAGTATGAGACATTTATGCAAGCCTGAAGTCAGCTCAGCAGTCTGAAAAATTTGGAGTCCCTTTTAATATCTGTACTTGAGAAGGTTTGATTATTTTAGACATATATCTCACCTATATTAATAAAAGGGAGAATACAAACTGGGAAGATAAAAATATATCTTTTCCATACCAAAATAAAAAAGAAAAGCAAAACATATAAAAATCCATTTTTTTATCTACTTTATCCTGCTGTCATGGATGAAAAGAGCATAGCCCAATCAATGGAAACACAAGATAGCAATGTAATTTTTCACTTTGACGTATTTGCAGAGTACAAAAACAAAACTACAAAGCTTTACTGAATTCAAATCTTTCCAATTCCTTTAAGTATTTTGCAATATATACTCTATTTCTTACTGTAATTCCTTGCTATTCTGTGCAGTTTACTTTAAATTTCTCTAAAAAAAAGTTATAAGAGGTGTATAAGAGGTTATTTTGGAATATATTACAGACATTTTTACAGAAATATATTAATATATTTTAGAGGGCTTAAACTGAATGTGTGAAAATCCTGTAATGATATGTACAGTCATTGCAGCTTTACAGGGCTGTAAGAAGTTGCAATTTATGAAGGTATAACAAGAAAATATATAAGCTTCCTGTTTAGCTGTTGGGGTTCCTTAACATAAATGATGGCCATCTTGACATGACATCCAAGTGTGAGTGAGCATGCACTCTGGCAGCCATGACAGCTCTAATCGAAAATAATATAAAAATAAGATTGTCACCATTCAAGAAGCAAAACAACTGTGCTGGAAAAACAATCACTTATTTAGCCAGTTTGAACTGAAGATCACAGCTCTTCATATATAGTTGCGGGGTTTTTTTTCCCAAATTTCATCCTTCTGTGAAATGAAAGAGTTGTACTTCTGATTTTTTCGTAGGAAAAGCAGTTAAATTAAGTATATATTACTTTTCATTTGTTGTGGGACAAGAAAACTTTGTTTACCACAGCTTAGCCAGTTTGTGATAACTTAAATAAGCCAGTATCAAACTGACTGCAATTATAAACTACTTCCTTAGTACTCATCTTAATTTCTGTATCTGAACAGAACAATGGGAGTTCAAACATCCTGTGCAGCTGAAATTGAGAAGAATACAACCTCTGTACTAAAACCTGTTATTTTATGAAGCATTTAAATTATATGTTTTAGTAAGGATTAAAAAAAAAAGAAAAGATAATGTATTTTCCATTTGTTGAGGGAATCCGTTTATTCTCTTTACCAGTCCAGGCAATTAGTTATCTTTTATATAATTAGCTGACAATTAAAATTTAGATTTTAGATTAATATTGTATTAAATTATATGCTTTATGCAGAAAAAAGAATGTTGACTTTCTCATTATTGATTCATTTGTTAACTACACTAGATAAGACATTATGACATTTTCTCTAAATTCTCATAGATTCACACATAGTGCACTGTAGAATTTGTCAGCTTCACTTTACCTCAGCGGCTGATAGTCTTCAAAAGAAAATGAATGATGTGGCAATCACATAAACACATTTGCAGCTTGATTTCTAAATATGTCATTTATCTTTACAGATGTAGTAAAATTATTAGGCATTTAAAGCATGTAACTGTAAGACCCAATAAATGCAACCATCATTTGTACACAGCACATGAAACATAATATTTTTCTTCTGCTAAAGTGCAATCCAGAAGAAAGCAAGAAATCAATTGAAAATATGAAGAAACTTCAAAACTTCAAAGGTATCCATCTTAGTGTCTGAGAGAAGAGAAAGCCCACAGGTTCATGGAATAGAAAAAAACATCAAGCATCTTAAGAAATTGAGGGTTAGTTTCATTAGATTCTCCATGTTACTGGAGAACATTTCCTTAAGTCCGCTTTCCACTCGCATCACTCATACCTCAAAATGATCTCTTTTTTTTCCTCGTACTTAACATTTCTTATTTCAATGGAAACCTGGGGACACGAAGGTAGTACCAGATTTTGAGGCATTTGTCTGAGTCATCTTTCGATGAGTATATTGCATGAGCCTTACGGACCAAAACGCTACAGCTACAGCTGGGTTGAATGACTGTGACCCAGGGATCGTTGATCATATTCATGGATTTGTGTACTTTTTGGGCTGTCTGTTCATGCAGACTATGCTTCAACTAAATCCTTTTGTTGAGAGGAAGTCCTGTGTTCCATAACTCCCAAGTTCAGTTTGACACAGTACCTATTTTGTCCCTATTCTGTTTCCACCATATCTTTAGCAACTATTCTAATCACAACATCTAGATTTTAACACAACTCAATAAAACAGTCTTCCTAGTACTCTTATTCCATAGGCTATAAATTCTTTATAATTGTCATGGACTGGACCCCTACCATGCCCTCCCAGATGGTGTTGTTTATCTGTTTATATCTCAAACAGCGGGCAGAGCATTCAGGCAGAACGTTTCTAAAGCAGAGTTGCCACCATGTCTAGGAACAGCTCTGGCAGAGCATGTTGGAAGAGAAGTTCTCTAGTGAATGATGTTAATGAGTTGTCAATGTTTTGAGTGATGAGCACAGCTTTTGAGGTGGAGCATGGTTGCTGGGGGTTGGAGTCATCTACCCAGTGGAGAACCAACTGTCCCCTCCCAAACGAAGGCAACCTGGATGCAGGGCTGTTGGTCTCCCCAAAGGTCAGCCCCGAAGGTGACCTGGATGCTGCCTTCCCCCCTCTCCTTGAGGTGTGGTCCTGGAGCCATATAAAAGGTGAGCCTGGACTGTACTCCCTTTTGACCCATTACAACTCCTCCCCCCCAAAGGAAGGAATTTCTGCCTGAAACAGAGACTTC
>VZTO01019916.1:0-15976 GCA_013400615.1 Syrrhaptes paradoxus | reverse complement strand
TTTTTTTTTTTTTTTAAGCATGTTCACAACCTGGATTTGTTTGTAACAAAGTAGTTTATTAGGAAGGATCATTTCATGTTGGTGGGGTAGGATTTGTCTAGGCAGAGTTTAGAAATCTAAAAGCAACATGTTTTTTCCCATTTACGTTTGGGTGGATTACCTCTGGAGCTGATCCTAAGAGCATGTCTATCTTGCAGAGGGCAGTTCAGCCCACCTTGACACTGGCAAGAGTATTTACGTTTAGGAAACACCCATGTCTCTGAATCGATTAAAGAAAAACCCCAGATGACTACAAACAGTGGTATTTCTGGGGCAGTTTTTTAAAGTAGAAAACCAAATACTACTGGTTGCATTTTGCCACCCCAATGGGAAATATCTTTAAAGCTGCAAGTCTGATGCAGAGGACCAAACAGGGGACGACCTGGAATGGTGTTCAGGGCAACGAGTGCTGCCCAGTCTGGGACTTCGTCAGTGCTGGAAGCTGTGGACATGGGATGGAGGGCATCAACTAAAACTGAACTGATCTGAGTTACGTGGCAGCTGGTCTGAACAAAGTGCTTCAAAGAAAGAATTGAAGTGTAGCAGCCATTCACACCCACCACAATTTTTTAAGAAAAACTTGGGGTTTAATTTAAGAAATATTGTTTTTTCCACAATTTAGAAAGTACAGAAGAATGTGAAGGATATGCTGATGAAATTACTAACGGGCTGAACTCCGGAATAACTATCACTGAAAATCCAGAAAGGATCAGTATTACCTTTTTTTTTCCCTCCCCACCTTAACTTCAGCTGTGAAAACCAACCCCTTCGATTTCCAAATTTCACTATTGAAATTCAAGTTCTGATTCCTGACTTCATCATGATAGGAGTATACATTTAGTCATGTGGACATGATTCCTGGACAAAAGGTTATGGTGTAAAAATTTTGGCAAAAAAAATAAAGGTAGACTGACAACAAGCACAGGCACAAGTTATCATTTGGAGATTACAGTGAAAGCAGAACAGAAAAACAAAGATTATCAAATTTTAAAAGTTTCATGAAAACATTTTAGATTTCAACTTAAATGTTTCAATTCTACAAACTGAATCCTTTCTCTCCTTAGACATCCATTCTGTCCATAAAACCAAACCACCTTAATTCATGCACACTTTATACCTATCTGAATATGGTCACTAGCATTTTATGTCTTTTTTTGGTTTGTCACAACAGAAGAACCACTAAATAATTCCACAGTTTGATAGTGAGGACATCTTACGCAATTCTCCAAAAACGTTACATAGATTAAGTTTATAGTGCTGCAAAATTCTTCTCCAGTGTGTGCTGGGCTCCATGAATCCACATGAACAAAACTGTGATTTTGTCATGTCAGACAGACAGAATGAGAAGTCAAATGTCTTCTCACTGGAAAGAGTTAATCATTCATCCCCAAACAGGGACATGAATCCAATAATTAAATATTGAGCTCCCTAGCATTAGTTTGGGTGAAATGCCAGGGATGCTAGATTTTATTTTAATATGTTAACCTAATAAAATGATGCCGTTTATTTTATATCTTAAGGGAGAGGTGCTGATATTATCTCAGTTTCAGATGCATCCTCACTTGCCTGTACAGTGCCTGTACAGATCAGCCTTCCGCTTTATCAGGATGATGTTACTGGATGTGGCAATTTATAATTGGAAATGGCAGCCTGGAGATTTTCTAAAAGCCTTGCCTTTTTTCTGAATACTGTGGAATTTCATTAATTATTATTATTTTGACTATGAAAAGAGAATTTGCCCAAGGGCAGTTTTGAAGATCCTTAAAGATTATTTTCCTCCGCAGAAGGTTGCCAAGATTTCAAAATTCCTCTGTCAAGAGACTCAACTTGTTCGGTGGGAGGTGGCTGGAGTGAGCGTGAACGTTTACAGCTTTGGGAAGGAGACCTCGAACATTGCTCATTCTCTTTGACGTTATTTTACCTCCCTAGAGTGGAGGAAGCTGTCAGAAATTCTAGCCCACCAAACATTCCTCATCGAGGATGCTACTGCCTTTGTCGTTGTACAGCATGGGGAAGGAGCAGGCAGCACAGTTCCCTAAGCAAGATATATTCAGGTATCAAGGTATCTGAAGCTGGGAATCACAGAGTCCCAGAGTCAGAGATTGGTGGAGGTTGGAAGGGACCTCTGGAGGTCAGTCTGTCCAGCCCTCCTGCTCAAACAGGGCCACCTCGAGTCAGTCGCATGGGTCCATGTCCAGTTGGCTTTTGAATGTCTCCAAGGATGGAGACTCCACCATGTAAATTGCCTTATAAAATGCACATTATAACTAAGGAAGCTACTGGAAGATAGCTTTATCTTACCAAGGTTGTGAGGGGAAAGGGGTGAGGAAAGAGCAAATATACTGTTCTGCAATGAGGGGAAAAAAAATGAGAAACTGCATGGCAATATTTTATCAAACTGTGAAATTATCATGTGCTTTTTAAAAGATAGATAGAATTCTCCTCTCCACTAGGTTTTTTTTCCTCCACCAAAGAGATCTTTATGAAGCAACTCTCTTCTTTCATCCTCTTCCCACTGCATATATGCAGAGCAGACGGGACCATGACCCTTTTATATTGTAAGCCCTTCAAACAATTCCCAATTGATGAGCATAACAGAAAGAAGCTGGGATCCATCCCAGTGCTGCAAGTGACTCATCTATCTAGTGCAGGCTAGTCCTTGTGATGAGTCATTTTTCTTTTGATGCAAGTTCAAAAGCAGTTAAATAAAAGGTGAGGACACAGCATTTTAAACCTCCCTCCACTGCAGCAGTTAGATAAAATATAGCGATAGGACAAGGGGTAACGGCTTTAAGCTGAAAGAGGGAGATATTAGGAGGAAATGTTTTCCTGTGCGGGTGGTGAGACAGTGGCCCAGGTTGCCCAGAGAAGTTGTGGATGCCCCATTCCTGGAGGGGTTCAAGGCCAGGCTGGATGAGGCTTTGAGCAACCTGGGCTAGTGGGAGGTGTCCCTGCCCATGGCAGGGGATTGGAACTCAATGATCTTTAAGGTCCTTTCCAACCCAAAGCATTCTATGATCTATGACTCTATGTTGCCTTCCAATTTTCTTCGTTTTTAAGACATCTTACAGACCAGGTGAGCCACGGGGGCAAAAAAGAGGGACAGCTACTTTGGTCGTTGTTCTCTGGAAAAATTATTGAAGTGGCATTTGAGTTATGACTAATTTATTTAGTATTCAGAATTTAGTGAATTCTTTTGTCACATCACCCATCATAAATAAAAGGAAAAAAGATGGAAACCTGTTTGATGCCTCAGGCATGTTTTAGTTTGTTGTTCAGGTCAGTTCATTTCAATGCTTAATTTTTAATGGTTCATTTAACATAACTGTTTAGACTAGAAAATATTTTCATATAAAACAGTTTTTTTGAGGTCAGTTGCTGTCACCTCAAAACATTTTAAGTCTGAGATGACAGACTAAACATTAGTTAGAAAAGGTGGTCTCATTTGGGCACTTGGATGGGACCTCAGCAGGTTCAAGCTGAATTTCAGTCTCTGCTACTGATTCTTGATGTGACCTTGGACAAAACATTTAGGCTGCATCTCCAAAGCTGGTAACTTTCTACTACATATAGAAATGAAACCCAGCAGTGTCTAAGGTATTCAAAATCACATACTGTTGGTGGGTATAGGAACTTCTAGTTAAAAATTATTGTCTCACAGACAACGTGTTTTTAAACCAAAGACAATCTTATGGTGAATCACCTCTAAACAATAAATAAGAAACGGGATCCAGTGCTGATGTACAATTTCCAGTATTTCCCTAACTTTTACCACCAATTTTTTTTTGTTTCTTGCAGAAGCAAAACTTCAAGAAAGCAAGAACACGTAAACAGCATATTTCCAAGCCCACTAATGATCCTTCCTCTCTATTTTCCTCTTCATTCCTGATGGGTCATCTTCCTCTGCAGAGCTCCCTTGCACACCTCCAAAAGGTATTTCCTTTAGGTACCTTCCTCAAAATGCAGTATGAGTTCATCAGATGTGTGACAGCACTGGAGTCATTGGACTGACTTCTTTCATAAAGGAAGCAAGAAAATTCTTAGTTCAATAAGTACAAGAATAGGAATCTGCCTTCTTTTCCCTGAAGGCTAGACTTTGACAGGTGTTGTAGCTTTACCCTAGCCGGCAGCAAAACTCAACACCATTCACTCATGCTCCCACCTCACAGGGATGGGGGAGAGAATTAAAGGGGTGAAGGGAAAAGAGACTCATGGGTTGAGATAAGAACAATTTAATAACTAAAGTACAATAATATTGGAAACAATAATAATGATGATAATTATAGTAATATATGNACTGGGGCTGTGCTCCCTCCCAGCTTCTCCTGCCCCTAGAGACACAGGCACAGCAGAGAAGCTGGAAAGTCCTCGACTGTCCTGGCAGCAGCTCTGCCCATCAGTGTGTGATCAGCTTCTCCTCAGCACAAACCCAAACACAGCCTCACACCAGCTGCTGGGAAGAGAGGGAACTCTGTCCCAGCTGAAACCAGGACAAAAGGGTTTTCATAATCCCTAGTATTAGCTATATAGCAGTTGCCCTCCATATGCCGGGTTCTTCTTCCAACCCCTACTTCCCAACCACCCAGGAGAGGAACCTTATTCTACCATGGGTTCAATATTATGTCAGTATCACAAATGACTGGGAGCAACAACACACTTGTTGGTGTGGAAAGGAAGGGTGTATGAGAGAACATAATTTACTAATTTACTTCACTGGTTTAGCTGAACTGAGAGTCTTTGCATGCTGCTTCTTGCCTAATCAGGACTATTTTATTAGCACTCATTCAAAGTCAAACAGGAGGCAGTAACCCTAAGAGCTTCAATGCTTGATGTACAAATAGTTTATTTGTCTAGATAGATCCATTACAATGTCCTCTCCTGCCTTTTGTCCTCACTTCTACGTAGCTTTCTTTCTCCTGAAATAGTTGTACTTCAAGGATAACTTCCATTAGCCATTTCATAACTGTCTAAGAACACTGTTCACAGGAAGGACACAACCTAAAATTTGTTAAGTTTAGCCCAAGGTTGTCAAGAATTTATTGCTCAAGTGTTTCTTTCATATAATAAACTACTGATCATTTAACTGAACTCAGGGTGTTTTCATCTTCACAGCTTTCATACTTTTTTCCTAAAACAAACCCAAGCATGTAGAGCAATATTACTACTGCTTACAGTGTCTCTGCAAACTACTGAAGGAAGCAATATATTAAAACCAGAATTACAATGACTTAAAAGGGGATTATTTATCAATGGAATATTATATTCCAGATGTCAGCTCTTCTCTTCAGACCAAGAGCAGAGGTCTGTCTTTGAAATATGGAAATATACAACCAATTGCTATTGAGTTTATTGTAAAGTCAGATTTACACCCAAATAGTACCAACACTGTCAAAATTAAGCATTTAAAAATCATTCAAAATCATAGTTTTTCATAGAATCATAGACTCATTTAGGTTGGAAAAGACTCTTAAGATCATTAAGTCCAACCATAAACCTAACGCCGCCATAAAACATGTCCATAAGCACGTGTCTACATGTATTTCCCTCAAAATTTCAGAGCCCTTCGGATTCAGATTTTCATGTTTCTTTTGCCTAGTTTAGTGAATGGCAATCATTAAAAAAAAAATGAAGTTCTTCGTGCAAATTATATATCTTTCGGAACAGTTACTCTAACAAAACCACTCCCAAATATTGTAAGATCACGACACAGCTGTGAAATATTGTAATATTTCATAAAATCATTATGTGATCCTGCAGCTGGAGGAGATAGGTAATATTAATTTAAGGAAACCTTGGGATCCAGGTTTTATTTCCCTCCCTCTCAGAAAACAGTAGTTTTATCTGTTTCTCCCTGTTTTTCCTGTCTGTAAAATGGAGATGATACCACTCTTTTGCCTAGAAACTGTGAAGTAAGGTCAAACCTTGATTTAGCAGCAAGGATTTCAGGCTTCACTCATGATACTGTGTTCTTTGTTCATAATTCTATTTCCTACACGATAACAGCCTTCATTAACCCTCCCATATTTCTTTCCCTCTTAATTTGCCTATTTTATCCAAGTAGATTGTGCTTTTTTGACAACAAGGTTTTTTGCTTTCAAACCATTTTTATGCAAAACCTAACAAAATGAGATTTCTGTTACATACCTACTCGTATTCCCAGTGTTTACAAAGTGCTTTAAAATGCTCTGAGGAGAAGTGATCGATGTGATACAGAGCATTAGCACTGTAGAGAGATCCATACTTTGCTATATACAAATGATTTCACTGCCTTACCAGGGACCCATGAGCCTGCTCAAAAACGCTGAGCACAAAGTTATTTATTGATGCAGTGAGATAGCTCAGGTTAGCTCCCAAATTTGAAAATCTAGATTTAAGCATAAAATGCAAAAATCTTTGTTTTGAGGAGGGGGCTTATTAGGCATTCTCAGCACTTGAGATAAGGATTTTCTTCCCCAAACAGCCTTCTCTGGCTTCAGTAATTTCAGGGTAAGCAGAAGCGCTTTCAGATGCAATCTCATCCTCCTCTTCGCCAGAACATCGCTCTGCTTGTTTGCTTCTTTCCAAAAGCGAGTCCGAGGCGCTCTTCCATCCCGAGGACTCTGCGCTGATTACACAGGAGTTGGTAGTCAGCAAATCACCTGACAAAGAGCGCGACGGCGTTTTAGCATCAAGGCTTCCCACAGGAGACATTATCCCTTCAAGGGGGAGAGGCAGAAGGGAAAGGGGGAGAGCAGGAGAAAGGATGGATGCAGAGTGGCAAGGCACCCAGGATGTCACTTACAGTCGGTTGGCCACAGTCGTCAGGGTTCACTTCCATTAAGCTTCGTGTCAGTTCAGAAACTTTACACATGAGGCTGTGTGAAGCGTTCTGCCACTGCTGACTGCCCGGGGCTAGCCCACAGTACCTATCTTGTCACTGGTTTTCCAGAAAACCTCTCTGAGAATTAGTTGCATATGTTGGCCAAGCTAACCATGGCAGGTGAGGTTTTGTCTGCTGTTCGTTAGCTTGGGACTGTGTGATGTTGATGATGATGATGATGATGATGATGATGATGATTATTATTATTATTATTATTATTTGGTTTGGGATGGGTTTTTTTTGCAAAGGGTGGGTCTTGGTTTGGGGCTTTAAGGGAGGGGGATTGCTATAAAAAAACAGGAAGCTTACCTGAATATGTAGTATCATGAGGAAAAAAGGAATGATGGTAATGAGGTGAGTTCTCATATCACAAAGAAAAGGCTCCTCTGTAGGCTTTTAACTAAGGTTGTAAAAGAAGCATCAAAAGTGGTTGTAAGAATGTGATGAGAGCTGTTCTAAGTCTGTATTTCATCTACTTTAAAAATGCAGAGATTATTAACAAGAACAACTCCAACAAGCTGAGCTTACGTTCAAAGTAGAAGAGACTATTTGCCATACTATTTCCAGGTATGCAGCTAAAACCTGTGGTTAATTTTTAAAAATCTACATACTGTTAAAATATGTGATCAACCAGGAAGAATTACACAATGACTCTATGTAGATCAAAGTTTAGAATTTTTTCGAAAACTTTAAGGTTGCTTTTTCACTGGTTAACTCTCATTTTCTTTCTAGTGTTATATTAGAAAGAAATGTACTTTTCTTCATAAGTTGTTTCCACGTCGTGGCTGGGCAATAGTGATTGGGATAAACTCTTCTAGACACTGTCCAAATACTAAGAAACCATCTTTGCTGTGAAAAACATGCTCAGACCCTTTCCAGAAACAACCTGAGAATGCCAAACTGTACAAAGTCCAAGTGTCAAGATCTGTGCTCACACTAAGCACCACCATCTCCCCCCTGCTTCTGCTTTGCTTATTCCTTTGTTAATACAAAAGCTGGGGAAAAGATAGGAGGAAGGCAGGAATATATACGTGCATTTAGAGCATAAGTCTGGGATCTAAAGTGCGGAATCTGAGTTCAAGAGCTGGCCCAGACAAGAAAAGCAAAAGCATGTTTGCATAATAAAAAAGCTATTTATCTCTCAGTGGATCACAGGAATTTAAGGATGTGCTTGAGCTCTCTGCAGAAAGGGCATCTGACACTGGCTCACTCCATGCCTTTAAATAAATATGTCACTGATCTACACTGCTTCATTTTTCTTGGCTGATAATAAGCAGTTAATATTTATGGATCACGCTGAAAACAATTTTTACTCTGATTATAAACCTCAGGGTGCAAACTTTGTCTCCATCTCTGATCTCTGCCTTACATCTCACCAGTCAGGCTGCTTGTGTTTAACAAGTGAATAATGAGCCTGGAAACAACAAAGTCAAATTTTTTATTTTTTTTTAATATCATTACTTCATAATCCAATTGCCTGCTCTGAAAAAACATTTCTGCTGCTTTTCTCAGAAAAGCAAATATGGGTGTTTTTTATTTTAAGTTGCTCTTTTAGGTTTCATATCCCAGGCCTCTTTATTTTCTCTTCCCCAGGCTTCCTTTTTGTGTTACAAAGAAGGAAAAAGGGCAGGAAAGGAAAAGAGAGAAAATGAAAGCTGAAAATTTGCCAGCTAAATGTTTTCAAAACATAACATTTATACACTGAACACAACTTTTCTTCTTCTTCAAGTCCTAGCCTCGCTTCTTTAGACTTCCAGTTGCTCAAAAGCCAGTGTCTTCACTAGATTTTCTTAGCAGCTGGGCACAGACACCCATTTGGGGACACCGATGTAGTGCCTCCTGGGAAAGCTGCCCTTCTAGTGATGCTGCTGCACCCGGATGTGAGCAGTGAGGAAGAGGAGACCCAGCAGTGTTCTGACACCTGGCTCCCTGCCCCATCTGCCTCCCACTCACTAAAGCACTTGAAGGAACCACAATATATTTAGGGGCAGTACCTTTATACCTTGGCTGTGATTCAGGCTTGTGGTGTTGCTTTGTTCATGCTAGGGGCAGCTCTTTCTCTAGGTTTGTGTAATGAATAATACAGTGGGTGTCTTTGGGTGGCACTCCTCCGACCTCGTGGTCTTTAAGGTTGTAGTTATACTGGCAAATGAAGTGGGGCAGAGGCTGCTCTCCTGGGTCCTGCTGGGAAGGTTTGGCTCACATCCCTGCATGAAACCAAGCTCTCAGTCTCCAAAATAGGTCAGCTGCCTCCAGCCTGGCTTTTGGGAACGGTCCCTACTCTGTTCTAACCCTGGCCTGTGCCCTGGCTGTGCAGATAACCTCGTGGTACAGATAATCAGACACGAAGCCTGTGCCCTCGCCTTGTTTATACAATAAATCAGAGCTTAAGGGTCGACTGAAGATTGTCTCTGTGGAATAAAGGAGAACAGGCTTCTCCAATGCGGGGTTCATTCCTCCTCTTTTTAGATTGGTGTTTTAAGATGAGATTGTCTGAGGCAAAATATTCTGATTCCTGTCTGTCGGCAGCTTATTGCCAGGCTTTGTGTCTGGTATGGGTACCTACTTCCCCTCTGTGATCAGTGGAGAAAAATACAGGAAAAATCTGCCAAGCTTGACTGAATCAATCTTAACACCAAATATTGGGTTACACGGACTGAGTTACTTTCTGAAAGTTTCCTTCCCTTTGTTGACGAGGGGGAGCACAAGTGTTCAGTTTTCAATCAAGTGAAGTCAGGAAAATGGATCTCGCCTGTTAAGAGCTGCTTTAATGTCATTGCTAAAAAATTTGGATTATTCAGCCAGGAACCAGGACTTCTACAGACACAGAGGAAGATGTCTAAGCTCTCTATGATCAGCAGTGAGAAAGAGGCACTCCTGGGGCATGTTCGTTACCCTGCAGAAGATATTTGAGACATGTCAGATGAATTATCCTCTAGAAGTGCCTCTTCTTTTTTGTTTTGTTAACTAATGGTCAAGAAAGCTTGGGATGACTGAATCACCCCTACCCAAATATAAAGTTTTACTTCTTAGGTGCCTAATATTGGGTCTAACGAGTCTTGCCCTGAAAGTCTGCTCCATCCCAAGAAGCTGACTACAGCATCCCAAATTTTTGTAATCAGATAGTGTTTGTGTACAAACTGCACAGAATACGGATATCATCAGAACAAAAAAAAAAAGACTTCTCCAACTCATTTGATTGGAAAGATCAAACATTAACAAATGTCTCACCTTGTTTTGAACTGCAAATCCTGGGGAATGGCTGAACTTTACAGAAGACCATGAATCAGTATGCGAATACGTCTGTTATTCTCAACTTTCCTCTGGGGTTGTGCCATTGCATGTCTAAACAAAAGATCATTTCTTTTGAGGAAAGTGTCAAGCTGCACTGCAATTTTCTGACATAAAAAAAAAGACAGGGAAAGTCCAAAATAGAGGATAAACCCAGGTGAGCTTGTGTTTCCTTATGTCTCATGTGCATGCTGTATGTGAGAGAAGGAGAATGGAGACATGCAGACAAAGCTTCAATGTTAGATAAATGGAGATCCGCTAGGAAAAAAGTCCAGTCATGGAGTCCATCAGAACCAGAAAGGCTGAGAGAGATGTCAAAGGCACAGGTGTTGGTATGACATAACAAACAGTGATGAAAGCATTCAAGCTCAGCAAAAAACATGGCCCACTTGGCAGAGATGTTTTTGAGGCTCAATAACTGGATTCTAGCAGTGTTGTCTCAAACAGCGCTGCATATTTTTTTGGGGGGACAAAAAGCATAAAATTAAATTAAACCATTAAGTACTAGAGAATCACCATGTGATGTGGTATAAAATGTCCTGGTGTAAAAGCACATTGTCATCCCTCGATCTTATGTATACCTGAATGTGCCACAACGAACCATCAAGAGTGGATTCAGCCATCCAGAATTGAAAGCACAGCTCCTTGGAACCTGGGAGAAACGAAGTCCCATAGCCAGCAGCCAGGGCTTCAGTGAAGACCTGCAAGGACTGAGCATGAGAGCTTTGTCTGTCCTCACTAACCGAAGATTGACCATCCATCCCGTTGCGTTGCCAGCATGCTTGCCAGCACAGCTTTTATCCAGGGTACCTACCACACCCTGAAACTATTCCTAGGCCCTGTGCAAGACTTGGCATATGTCAACATACATTCCCAAAAAAGTAGCTTAGCCATAGATGTCAGCATTGAAGTAGCAAGGAAGTATTTTGAGAGTAAGGAGGTATGATAGCATGACAATAGCCAGAACATTTCAGTTGTCTTGTTGGAGATAACAGTCCCTGGCATTGTTTTGCTTACTAGCAGAGATGTGTCCCAGTAGCAAAGCTTTCCCAGGCTTACTGTTCAGGTCCTGTCTGAGGCAAAGCTGACCAAGAGGCATGGCATGAAGGACAGATTCAGGAAGACTATGGCTGCTGTGCAGAGGTTCTAGGGAAGCTCTCAGAGACAAAGAAATAAGAAAAAGGTTGACCTAAATAATCAACATTACAATTGGAAGGAATTACATGATTAATGCAGAGAAGAAAAAAAAATAATAAGCTAAAAAGATAATGATAGTTCTATACCCTGAAATGTTATATTTCTGTACTAAGTGTAGCTTACTCTAGCTGTGTGTGTGGTAAACCTGTAAAGGTTATGACTATGAATAGTAGGTTAAACCAGTACATGCAATAATGGGAAATTAGCTTCTCTAACACAAACAGATGTGCTGTTTGATATACAGCTTCTTGGGAATGAAAGCAGATTTAATGAAGGTACCTACTGTATATGGCTCTTCCTTCTTTGTCCTTGTTGAATTCTAACAGGTTCCTGTTGGCCCACTCCTCCAGCCTGTCTGAATCGCTCTGGATGACAATTCAGCCTCTAAGCGTATCAACTGGTCCCATCAGTTTCTCGTCATCTGACAACTTGCTGAGAATGTGCTCCATCTCCTCCATCAGGTCATCAAATAAATTAAAGAGGACAAGTCCCAGGAGAGATCCTGGTTTATGCACTTGTCATTGGCCTCCAGATAGAGTACGACCCGTTAACCACTACCCTCTGAGTCCAACCATCCAGGCCATTTTTTTGCCCATCCCATTGTCCATATCTAACTCCTCTTTCATCTCAGTCTTTCTAGAGCAGGAAATCAGTGTCCTTTTGGGAAATTTGATAGCACAATCCTTACTTAGACCTCCAGGTCTTATCACAATACAGCTAACAATAACAATAAATGCCAGAAGTTACAATCTTAACTATACAAATGATTTTTTGTCATATTGATGGTCTGTATTGAGCCACAAAATTTAGAATAAGAAACATACCTGGGGCTCTTACAGACAACGATTTCTAAAGTCCCTGATACAGCACAAACATCACTATCTAGGCTGTAACTAGAGTATTTGACTCTAGATAATATCAAGTTGGTGGTAAGAAACGATTCTGGCTGCCCAGGTTTGATGATAGACAGTTCAGCACATTGCTTAAATAGCTAGGAGCAATGCCAATTAAAATGAAATTCTCCTGCTCTAACACTGCCTTACAAGCCTTGTAAACAGACCGGCAAATCAAGAAAAAGACTTCACTGAAATATTATGGTGTGCAGATTTGAGAGGAACTTTGGAGGAAATTCTTTAAATCTTCATTAAAAACTACACCTAGTATTACAAAGCATGAAAAATATTTTTTAGGCAGCTGGTTATAAAAGGAGGGCAGCCAGGGGAAATCTTGTGTGTTCATATTAAAGTCCAGAGCAGAAGGTTCAGGTTGCTGGTTCCATTACAGAAATATCGCCAGCTCTATCAAAAAAGTCTGTTTCTAAAGGGAGCTCTTTGTTCGCTGTGTTGAGTTGGAAACACGAATTTGATATCTATGAAAGGCCAACAGGGTTAGCAAGAAAACAGAGAGAGAAAAAGGACAGAAGTAACCTTTACAAAGCACTTCTCGATCTGATACTGTTGAGTAGACTTGGCTGAATAATCGTCCTCAGGTATTATTCATCTGTGTGAATGCTGGCAATTCTCTCCCCCATTTCTACCAAACAACACTTTGTAAATAATTCCTATTTGCAGGTAGTCTGCCAGTAAAATTGCAATGTTGGTCATCAACACCTAAGCGTTTGCAAGTTGATTTTTTTTTTCCCCACTCCTTGTTTTCTGCCAAATGCAACTATAAAGGAAATTCAAAGGGATGGAATGAAAATGATATTCAAGTGTGTATTTTCTTGGAAACCTTACAAGGAGGTTGCAGCTTATGCGATGGGAGTAAGTGGTCTGAGGCTTAAGCAGCACATTAAATGGCTAACAGCAGCAGAAGCGAAAGCTCTGGACATTATGTACACAGACTCTGATGTCTCCCAGGAAGGCTGGGATCATTAGTCCTGGTTCACTGACTTAGAGTTGGAGGTTCCTGATGAAAAGGACATAACACCAGGCTCAAGCTGAGACTAATGGGAAACAATACGCATCTGCAGACTCTGATGTTACTAATCCAGCTCCTGCTGAGGATGAACAATTGGAGCAAGGGAATATTCCTGAAGCACTGACAAACTGCAATTGAGGATTAGAAAAGCCCCACAAATGTCTGAATTTGTAATATGTCTCCGAGTTGGCATTATAAACAGTTGCCCCATAAAGCAAAGAACCTTTTTTCACTCAGGAGTGTTTTAAAAAAAAAAAATAAAAATCATAGCAGTGTTAGGCTTTGGGTGGTGGTGGTTTCTTTCTTCTTCCTTTATTTTTTTCCTGCTGAGTTTGGAGGGAAATTTAACGTGATTATTTGTATCAGCTGCATATAAATTATGCAGGAAAAGCCCTGACTCCTCAACACAGTAATTTTCAAGTCCTGTACATATAATTTAGTGACATTTTGTCACCAGACACTCTTATATGCAGTGTCATCTTCTAGGCTCAATATAATCCTGCTGAAAGCATACAGTAAATTCCAATCACTGAACAACTTCAGCATGCAAATATCCTTCTTGCTGTGTGAATTAAGTTGTGGCAGATAGCATCAGTCCTGAAATTTGATTGTCTGCACCCTTACATCACTAGAAAACTCTGGTGTATTTTTGGCTAAATCTAACTACTCCTCTCCCAGCCAGTTTGTAGGCACTCTTCAGGAATTTGTTTGGGAAGTGATAATTTCCAATGAGCATTTAGGATTGGGTGGTGGTGGTTGGAAAGTAAGAGAGTTGGATCATGTGGATGTAGCCATAATATTGCAACTGGCCTTAGGGAAGAAACCACAAGACCACTCAGCGTGCTGGTATAACCATGGTCTAATTGTCCTAGGTAACATCTAGTGCATTCCCAAACCTTTTGTAGTTTTTATTACGGTAGTTGAGCCATCTGGAGTCAAATGAACCTGCCTTTATCAACTCTGCAGTTCAACTCAAATGGAAGGTACAATCAAAGCATGTCACCAGGTGTGGCGTTTGACTTCCTCCAAAATCTAGCAGAGGATTTAGCCAAAAATCACAGGCAGGACCTAACATTGTAATGCTGTTGTAGGTGTGATGATCTACCTTTCTGTTTGCAGAAAACTACATTTTTTTCACTGGAATATGAGCTTTCAAATAGTGAGGTTCTACCTGTTGACAAAAGGCTCATTTCTTTTAGTTATTTTCACAAATCATATGAGGATTCTTAGAGGTCTATCCAGTACCTAAGAGCGTAGGTTCACTTGTTACCACCCAAGAACACAAGACAGACAAATTTTTTAGGATAGGTAACATTTTATAGCTAAGTTTTGGGAGAAAAAAAAAGTCTATTTTCTTCCTGTTACTTAGGCTCAGGTTGTGACAGCTTTCAGTGAAAAAGTACGTTCCATGTGGATCTGGTGAAAACACGTCATAAAAAACACTCCTTTACAGCTCCAGTTTACTGCAGGAGCCAATAAACAGATCCAATCTGTTGACTCAACTCAGCTGAATTACAAGCTTGTAACAAAATTTACAATCCAGTATGTTTTTCCTTCTTTCTCAGTCTCAGAGTTGAAATTTTACGTTGTTCTATAGAACATTTATTTTCCAATATTTTTTCTTATGGGTGGAGGATTTTTTTTTGAATGATGGATGCTGTACCACCGTGGTAACAAATTATCTCTGTTCATTTTGATAGATAAAAGATATTCTTTATAATCTTTATTAAGGAAGAATGAACACTTAAAGAGAAAGTGGAAACAGAAAGACTGAACATCTATTGGGTACATATTTGGTAAGAGGTCAAGGTTACAAATCCTACTTTGTGTCCTGTTAAAGAGAATTCATTCTGCCAAATATATACCTTGAATTTCTCTTTAGAATCAGGCTATGGTTCATCTTCTTCTAAAGTAGACATGTAGTATAAATCAGTAACTAGTTCAACTAAAAACGTTTGTTGTAGACATCTAATTTTTCATAAGAAGATAAAATTAATGGAGTTGAATTCCACCTTTTTCAGCTACATCACTGTGTATTGACCTAGATTCTTAGTCGTACAAACCAGTCTGTAACTCCTTTTAGGAAATACACCCATTTGTACATATTGAATATCTCGCCTCCTTTTTTTTTTTTTTTCTCTCCTTACACCAGTGACATCAAAAGGTAAAAAGTGTAGATCAAAGCTCCTGCTGAAGATCAAAGATAAAAGCAAAAAGAAATTCAAGAACCATCGTCAGTTTTCTAAAATCATGGGTGGAAAAGGATCATCCCCTTTTTTCCCTTGAATATTGGGGAAAACTTGTAAGCATCCACAAATGATCATGTTTCAAATTTCTGCTCTGAACCAGTTGCAACAAGCTGATGGGGTCTTTGTATTCTTGTCCTTGAGGGTTTTTCACTTTTTTTTTCCAAATTCAACCTGTATAGTTGGTTTTGAATCCATATACACTTTCAGCATCTGTGTCAAAGACCTGCACAGTACAACTGTGTAAATACATATTTTTCTTCTTTGTTTTGACCATGCTACCTGGCAATTACATTTGATGCCCCCTTGTGTTGGGAGAGACAAAGAACGATCATTTCTTCATTTCCTCCTTGCCACTCAAGACTTTTAGAAATGTCATCTTTTTCTTCGAATATTTTCTGCTTTTTCTTTCTCTTTTTCTTTT